>CM044960.1:20622767-20726751 GCA_024516035.1 Bactericera cockerelli
AAATTAACCCCTTAAGAGCCCACTTTTTAAAATGATAACCAGCTCAAATTGACCTATTTTTTTTCTTTGAGAATTGAACATGTTTGTTTTTCTGATTCCAAAAACAGTCAAAACAACCTCTGTGGATGAAAATTAAAAATGAAACATACAGAGCACTCTGTTGGAATGTTTAGAAGATATTTGCAATGTTGACTAGATCTCCCCAACGTATTATTACGACATGAAATGAATTAGATTGTCCAAAAACGTATATACAGGGTGAGCATAAAGTCTCACCCCACCCCCCGTATCTCGAGAATGGCTGAAAATGAAAGAAAACGCAATAACCCGTATTCTTTAATTTTTGGGGGGATTAATTTTCAGCCAAAAAAATTTGCCTACAGGGCCCCAGTCAGGCTGGGCATGGACCAACTTTAAAATCTTAAATAGAAAAGTATGTCTTGTGGCATATTGTTTTAAAGGTCTTATAGAGAGAAGTTCATTACAACAAATTTCAGTGAGCTACAACTTACCGTTCTTGAGATACAGGGCCGGACGTCCTGCGTAATATCCATATATTTTGACCTATAACTCGTTGACCGTAAATTCCAGAAAAATGAAATTTGTTGATAATAACTCCTTATGGCAAGAACTTTCGAACAAGTTAAAATTTGATTTGTTTTTTCGTTAAATTTTTTCGGACTTTTCGTCTGGCTGGCTGACGAAACCGACCAGAAACTAATTTCAACAGAGTAAGTCGAGTTATACTTTTTTCGACAGGGCTTGTCATAAGGAGTTATTATCAACAAATTTCATTTTTCTATAATTTACGGTTAACGAGTTATAGGTCAAAATATATGGATATTACGCAGGACGTTCGACCCTGTATCTCAGGAACGGTAAGTTGTAGCTTACTGAAATTTGCTGTAATGAACTTCTGTCTATGAGACCTTTAAAACAATATGCCACAAAACATACTATTCTATTTAAGATTTTAAAGTTGGTCCATGCCCAGCCTGACTGGGGCCGTGTAGGCAAAAAAAAATTGGCTGAAAATTAATCCCCTAAAAATGAAAGATTACGGGTTTTTGCGTTTTCTTGTATTCTCAGCCATTCTCGAGATACGGGGGGTGGGGTGAGACTTTATGCTCACCCTGTATACGTCATGGGCGTTTTAGGAGACAAACGGGTGTGACGTATATTTACGTCATGGTCTTTTAAGGGGTTAAGAAGTGTGGAAACCACACCCCTCCGGCCTACATCGTGGCGTCCTCAGCGCTAGTATCGCAAAGGAGTCTCCTCTCCTCGTCCCTCACAAAATTTCTTCCCGGTATCAAATATAAACATAAATAGACCGCGATAAATTTAATATTCTACTCCTTTGCGATGGTGTCGCGCTATGTGTGGCGTTTCCATGCAACTGGGGTTAGTTTCCTCACCACTTAATTCTACACACTATGATAGAACCTTTAGACATTCATGCTAAAATCATTTTCCAACACCTTCAAACCCAAGTCCCCGTGCTCAACCCGTTTTCAACTAGATTTTACACTAGTCTGGTGGTACACTCCTGGATCAGGAGTTATTATGCTTGAATTAAAGGAATTTTTTTATTGCAAAATTTGTAAAGTATTTTTTTTTTGTAATATCTTTTATTGTCAACGCGTTGAATTAATTGAAAAAAATAGTTACATTGGAATTCAAGTAAAAGAGGATTTTAGTTGATGTAACCAGCTTGGCTACAGCTGGGGGGAGTAGTGATGGTCTTAAGTTGATATGTTGGCTCGTTCTGAACCACATATTTACATACATGTGCGATCTTTATGTGACAACTTAGAAAACCCTTGCAGACTGCAAGGTAGTCTAGCTTGTTAGGGTTGGCTAGTCCGTTCTCTAGCGAGACACTGGTTCCCCAGCCATTCACTTCTCGTCCTAGGTTATTGCCTAGGCAATTGGGTGGAAGAGATTGCCATAGGCAATAACCCCACCCTTTAGTTACGACATATGTTTTCAAATATTTTCTATTCTTTTTCATTTTGACATTTTCATGTCTTTGCTCTGGCACATAACCAAAATTATGTGACGAAATTATGTAACGATATTATGTAACGATATTATGTAACGAAATATTGAATTGTAAAGGGAGAGAAGAGGGAAAGTGTGTGTCATGCGCACAATGGCGAAGTATTGAATTGTAGAGGGAGAGAAGAGAGAAAGTATGTGTCATGCGCACAATACGAAATTTGGTCAGTTGGGTTTTGGACCTTGAATAGTAAAGATGAAAATGTCCCAATGGTTGCAGACTCGTATGCAAGCGTTTTTTTAAACAAAAATTTAACATCGCTTTCAACTGCATGGTCATATCAGTAGTCACCGTGGCAGAGTGAGTTAGCGCGCTAGGCATTGTACGCATGGTGACCTGGGTTCGATTCCCAGCGGGGCAGGAATTTTTTTATTGTATATATTGTTTTTTTTTTCTTTCATTTTTTCACTTTTAAAATTATTATTTGTATGTACATAATGTCCTTTTGTATCTAATCTAAAGTTGTATAATAATAATAATCGTTCTCACCATGTGCATGGCAGAGCTGCGGGGGGGATGGGGCTCCATCAACAGCTGGGAGGGGGTCTGGCCGAAGTTCTTGATCTGGTTCTCGACCGCCTCCCTCATGACGGGGTCCGTGATGGCCTCCAGCTCCACATTGCCCTCGTAGGTCAGGTAGTAGAACACATTGGCTGCGCGCACTGCCTCGGGGCCTGGGGGGGGGGGGGGGGGGGGGGGGGGGGGGGGGGAGAGGAATCAGAACCTACAGTGGCACGGGACGTTTGCTTATTCAGTCTGTCCCGGTAGCTTAGTGGTAAAGGCGGCACTCTGTGAATCCAAAGACTCCAGAGGTCGTGGGTTCGAAACCAGCTGGGACATGACATGTTATCCTCCCAATTGGGATTTTTACCACATAGTAATATGTCTTGAGCTTACTGCTGGAATAATGGGACTTTAATAGTCCTAATCGGGCAGTATAAATAAGGCGATATTATTATTATTATAGAATTCCGCATACTCGGAATTCTAGGGACGAGAGTTTCGAGAAATCGGAATTTCGAATAAGGAGAGAAGTACGACAAGGGCCGAAGAATTCTTTCGAATTCACGGGATTTTCGGATTATTAGTAAGACAATAAAAGAAATATGGCCATCATCATCATTGACTTATCAAATAAACCACGGCTTCATCCTCAAAATTCCCAATTACATCTTTGGCAATTTTAAGAGTGCTTTTTGAATAGAGATACAGTACTTGTAATATCACTGAAGATAAGCAAGGTCAAAGAGTTGGTGAGTGAGCAAACTTGAACCCTGGTGACGCTGGCTGGGTGAGGATAACGTATGTAACTGTTTGGTCAGTTTCCGACGAATGAAAAATAAAAACCCGGTTTCGAATGACCTAGCATGATAAAGAGCTGTAAAGTAGTTCTATGTTACCTCTCTGCTTGTAGCCGAAGATGAGGTCAATCCACTGGTGTAGTTGACAGGATACGATCTCTGACTCCAGAGCCTGGAAGCGGAAATTAGATTCAACTGTTACTCGTAGCTTAATCTCGGAAGTAAATTCAAAAGCATGTATAAATAAAATAAAAACTTTCGAAGCATACCACTAAATACTGTCCTAACTTAAATCAATATTTATTACTGAAAATAATCTCTCGAAGATTATAAGAAGTCAAAAATTTCAATTTTTAAAATAACAGGGTTTGAAATCCCAGAAATGTTGGTCTAAATAGCTGGACTACTGTACGGATAACTATTAGAACTATCTCCAAAGTTGTTCTTTTGTACGGAACATTATACCTCTGAGTTTAATAACTTTTCAACGCCGTACTTGAGTAAAGTTAAATTTAATTTATCCGTTTCAACGTAACTAAATAAGTAAGAATTGGTCATCTGGCTTTAGAACTACCTCCAAAGTTATTCTTTTGTACGGAACATTATACCTCTGAGTTTAATAACTTTTCAACGCCGTACTTGAGTAAAGTTAAATTAAATTTATCCGTTTCAACATTAACTAAGTAAGTAAGAATTGGCCCTCTAGCTCGGCAGGTAAGGGGTTATAATAATAATAATAATAGAAAATCTTATAAGGGCAAAGTTTTATAAGTAAAGCTATTAAGCCCAGAACTTTAAAAGTTATCATATTTGTGTTAATCACTTTCGTGATATCACAACAACTCAAACTCGCTCTACTAAATCTACGCTGAAACCGGGACTTGAACCACCGACCTCCAGGTTACAAGTCTGCCGCTTCATCGATCAAGCTACTGAGGTCGGTTTGTTGCTTCCTAGGTCCTATCACTCACCATGCGGTTGATGCGTACAAACTGCTCCGGACTAGAGGCCCAGGGTGGCAGCTCCACATGGCTGATGTTCACATTGTCCTCAGTCCTGCCCAGGCAGTACCCGTTGCTATTCACCAGCATCTCCGGGAGGAAGAACAGCTCGGGAATCAGCTCCTGCACACATGAATACAATCAGGGCATAAGTAGTACTTCATTTCACATTATTTTCTTTCTCTTAAGATAAGTATTTCGAAGCCATTTGACAGCCGTATAAGCCGTATTTATGAACAGAAAACGCTGTTCGAGCATGGTCTGAAGCATGATTTCCTTTAATATTATTGGCCAATACCTTGCTTGAGACATTGCTCTGACAAAATTCCCTGTTCATAAATACGGGTGTGAGTGTTTCATAGCTGTTTCTAGTTCGCAGCCATGAAATAGCTGCTACTTTAGACGTTTGTGGTCTGTGTTGAAGCTTGCCTATTTCGTAACTGTGCCTTCTTTCTGATGTGAGAGATGTGACACAATACCTCCAATTTGCCAGCGTCGATGGCATGTTGAATACACCGGTTCCCTTCAGAACACCGAAGTTAAGCGACATCCAGCGAGGTTAAGACTTGGATGGGTGACCATTCAAATTCTCTAATTCTCGTGAGGTCAATGTGAGTAGCAGGTTTGTGAGTTCCCTGCGAATGGAGGGTAAAACCCCCGTCGTGATATGACCATGGCAGTTGAAAGCGACGTTAAACCCCACTTAAAAAAAAAAAAAATACCTCCAATTTGGGTGCTAGGTCAACAACCTTACAAACAACCAAATTATGAATATCTACAATTTTCTTGTCAGCTCCAGGGTTCGAACCACTGAGCTAATTTTCCGATCAGTGGTAAACTATTATTTATATACGTTTTAAAAATACAAATACGTAACTTAGGTTAGAAATTAATATGAAACAGCAGCACCTTTGAGTTTTATTAGAAGTACATATTAGAAAATCCATTTGAGTAAATGTGTAAGTAACTGAACACATTGCATAATTATATCATTCATGTCTAAGACCAGGCGTAACATAGCTGTCAAGCACAGAACACATCAGTGAGAAGTTGAAGTGGCATGTTAATTTTTATTTATTTAGAAACTCTTCATTAGTACAACATATATACAGACAAATAATGGTAAAAATTAAATATAAATATTGACAATAATAATAAAGTAAACAAGAAAAAAAAATATATATACATATGTCCTAACTAAAGGGCGGGGTTATTGCCTATGGCAATCTCTTCCACCCAACCCTTATCAGTATCAATCAGTATAATCAGAAAAGTGAGAAGTTGTACCAGATGTACATGAATATCAGAACATACCTGGACAGCTGTTTCGAGCTTATTTGCTCTCATCAGCAGGTAATAGTTCTGAGTATCAATGCCATCAACTGACCTCTCTATTTCAATCAGTATAGATTTTGTTAATGAGGATATTTCTAGTTCCGTTTGTATTGTCTTTGCTCTCACCTTCACATCTGACGTGTCCCGCTGGCAGTTTTTCCACGCCAGGGAGATGGATGAGAAGAGGCGGTTGGGATGGTCAAACTTGCCATCCTGCAGAGCCAAATACATGGTGGTGAACGGCTCCTGGGGAGTGAGAGGGATCAGGTAAGTATAAAGTCGTATTTTTCTTTCTAACTAAAAAAAATTTCCTGGTTAGGTTTTTTCCAAATATTTCCATTTTATTCCAAGGTCATTCGTGAAAGAAAAATGCGTGTGGTTACTTTTAAAGATAAACAATGGACTTAACCTATAAAAGAACTGGAAGCAAGAATTTTCTACTTCCACTTTGGTTAACTTTGGAAGTGGAAATTTTTCCTCTTCCAAAAGAAAAATGACTTGCTTCCAGTTTGGTTCGTTTTATTCCCGTTTGGTTAACTTTGGTTAGAAAGAAAAATACGGCATAAGAGGTGCCAGCCAAGACGTAATTTGTAATTTATTTGCATTAATAATTATACATAATAGGTAACATATATTTAATGCGACTACCCCACACTAAGGGGATGCAGTCCTCTTGTTTTGTGGGCTAGTTTCATTTCTTAAAATAGTTTTTTTTTTAAGTCTAACTTCTTTCACAACCTAATCAACCGACCTCAGTAGCTTGATCGATAAGGCGGCGGTCTTGTAACCTGGAGGTCGGTGGTTCAAGTCCCGGTTTCAGAGAAAATTTTAGTAAAGCGAATTTGAGTAGTTGTGACATCACGAAAGTGATTAACACAAATATGATGAAAAAAAAAAAATATTATAACAAACCACTTTTATACTTATTTCCACATTACGTACTGCTTTTATTTGTGTCTTTCCAGTGATGTTCAGGATGATGCAAATAAAAATGACTGAGACGCCACCTTTCTAACAGTAGATTTGTTCCTTGTTTCATAGATCGGAAACCAGAATTTCGCTAGTATCCCCGATTTGATTAGTGTTTTAAAATAAAACAAAATAAATAGAATGGTCTAATTTGTCCTGATTATTAATAATATTAAACACTTTATTGGATATAAAAAGACAATACATATACAGGGTGAGCATAAAGTCTCACCCCACCCCCGTATCTCGAGAATGGCTGAAAATACAAGAAAACGCAAAAAACCGTATTCCTTAATTTTTAGGGGAATTAATTTTCAGCCAAAAAAAAATTGCCTACACGGCCCCAGTCAGGCTGGGCATGGACCAACTTTAAAATCTTAAATAGAATGGTATGTCTTGTGGCATATTGTTTTAAAGGTCTCATTGAGAAAAATTCATTACAACAAATTTCAGTGAGCTACAACTTACCGTTCTTGAGATACAGGCTCGGACGTCCTGCGTAATATCCATATACTTTGACCTATAACTCGTAAACCGTAAATTATAGAAAAATGAAATTTGTTGATAATCCTTATGACAAGCCCTGTCGAAAAAAGTATAACTCGACATACTCTGTTGATATAAGTTTCTGGTCGGTTTCGTCAGCCAGCCGAACGAACAGTCCGAAAAATTTTAACGAAAAAACAAATCAAGTTTTGAATTGTTTGAAAGTTCTTGCCATAAGGAGTTATTATCAACAAATTTCATTTTCTGAAATTTACGGTCAACGAGTTATAGGTCAAAATATTTGTATATAACGCAGGACGTCCGAGCCTGTATTTCAAGAACGGTAAGTTGTAGCTCACTGAAATTTAATGTAATGAAATTCTCTCTATGAGACCTTTAAAACAGTATGCCACAAGACATACCATTCTATTTAAGATTTTAAAGTTGGTCCATGCCCAGCCTGACTGGGGCCCTATAGGCAATTTTTTTTTTTTTGGCTTTAAATTAATCTCCACAACAATTAAGGAATACGGGTTTTTGCGTTTTCTTGTATTTTCAGCCATTCTCGAGATACGGGGGGTGGGGTGAGACTTTATGCTCACCCTGTATACAGTAAAAATAATTATTAAAACAATGGAAACAATATATACAATAGAAAGGAAAAAGAATAGAAACATATAAATAACCATATGTCCTAACACTATAGGGCGGGGTTATTGCCTATTGCAATCTCTTCCACCCAACGTATTGATCGTTTCTATTCAACCTTGAATAAAAAGTGTACTATCTAATTAGAAAATGGTGCAGATTTGCAGAAGTTTTACTGATATGGATTACTTACCACCCTATTATTTTGGATTTGCTCTACCAATTCCTAAGTTACAATCAACTCACCAAGCCTCCGTGGTGTAATGCTTGTGACTACTGCCCGTAGTCCAGAGGTCTCGAGTTCGACTCCCGGTTGGGGCAGACTTTCGAAGAAAATTCTGACCCTTCCAAACACGTGAGGCTGGCACTTCCGGCCCTACCCAGGCTGGGTGAGGTTAATGTGGGTAGCTGGTACGATTCCCAGCGAATGGAGGGTAAAATCCCCGTCCTGACTATCTCAAAATCAGGACGTAAAAACCGAATAGAATCAACTGGTCACAATAGATCTAATTAGGTCGCAGTGTTAATTGTAAGGGTTTCACTGAAAACCCTGCAACCAGGTCAGATAATAATAAAAAATAATAACAACTCACCACCCGGACCAGCCAGTTGAGGACGTAGACAGCAGTGGAGTAGTGGGTGCCATAGTGGAAGGGCTTGATGTTCTCATGCTCCCAGCTGTTGTACCTCTCCTCAAAGTAAGCCATACGGCTGGGGTTCAGGGCGCCTATGGGCTGGGAACAGACACACATACCAATAAGTGAAACGCTGTTTTTGAAGTACATGTTATTTATAATTGAATAAGTAGTTGTGCCCAAATCCCGATAATTTATTATTATGATGATAAAAATAATACCTATCGCCTTATTTATTGTGCCTTACAAAAACTAATGGGTTATATCCGTCGATTCGTAAAAAAAAAAAAATAAAAAATAATAATAATGAATTAATGACTAATAAATCCCATTATTATTCCAGCAGTAAGCTACAGATGAGAGGAGAACTTTTCATGCCCCGGCTTGGTTTCGAGCACGCGACCTCTGGATTACCAGAACGACGCTTTGACCATGGGGCTAATCTGGAGAGGTTTTGAATAATTTTATTAAAAATGTGCCCTGAGAATGGCGTTACTCAGGTGGGTCCCTTACCTTGGAGAGATCCCTGCTAATCTAGAGAGGTTTTGAATAATTTTATTAAAAATGTGCCCTGAGAATGGCGTTACTCAGGTGGGTCCCTTACCTTGGAGAGATCCCTGTAGTTAGTCCCTTACCTTGGAGAGATCCCTGTAGTTAGTGGACAGGCTGAGGTCCAGCTCCTTGGAGTCATAGTTAGTGAGCACCCAGGGGAACACAGGGTACTGGTTCAGGTCGTTGTAAGTCCTGCCTGGAGAGGGGAGATGGGATGCAGGGTTAGGAAATTATGTAAATGCCAAGTAAAATTTTATGGCTGGGCTTGATTAAATATTATTATTATTATGAAATGCTTTATTATATACAAAATAAAATGGAAACAATAGAAACAATAAAATGGAAAGACATAGATGAATACATATGTCCTATCTAAAGGGCGGGGTTATTACTTATGGCAATTTCTTCCACCCAACCCCATATAAATAGATCACCATTCAGCACTAAAGAGTCTAAAGATATGAATGCTGCATTACAGATGAGAATTGCACTAGAAGATGAAGGATGTAACCGTTGTTGATGTCATTAATTCCAAGTCCTTGAAAACACTGTACAATGTATCCCCAAAAAAAACTTTTCGCAGTATAAAAATATACCCGCCAAATGTTGGTGCCCCACTTTATCTTCACTTTCCTATCGTTCACTAAACTTTGTTACCAACCACTATTCTTAAGAAATTTAGTGCTGTCATAGAGATAAATATTAATCCTCATTGTTTCCCGACTTTTTCTCCTATAGTTATTAACTCATTTCAAATTGCTCTCATTAAGACAATTGTTAATTGGTGGCTTTGACCCAATTCGTTCCATTATCATTTGTTTTTTTTCTGTATGAATGAGGATATAGCCACAGAGGAAGCTTTCTAAGATGCATTTTTTTTTTCAATTTGGGTTTAACGTCGCTTATAACTGCATTGTCATATCACGACGGGATTGTTACCTTCCATTCGTAGGAAATCACAAACCTGCTACCCAAAATAACCTCACCCAGCTTGGGTACTATAAAATATTAAGGAACTGACCATTTTGTAAATAAACACAAAGTATTACCGAGGTATAAGATAGTCTAGGCATTAGTAATTGTCAAAGTGACCATTACTGACCATAAAGAATTTCAGAACAGAAAATGTCAGTCTGAGAAATTATTTATTCTCTCGGATAGGTAATATTCCCCCATTCTAAGTGAGATATTTTCAAAGACATAGAACGACACAAGAGAAATACCCTCATTAGCACGAGCTCTGTTTTCTATTCAGATATCTCAGTCTCAGTGTTGTCAAAATAAATGAGTGGATAAATTGAAATTCATTCAAGCAATATGTGTCTCATAATAACAGGGGAACTGCCTATAGAGTCAGGTCACTTAATATTCCCGGCGGTTCTGCGGCACTGACGCTAAAGTGACTTTCTTACAAAAGCTATGTGCTGACCCCTGACTACTAAAGAACATGCACTTGATGTGCTAAATACTGATGAACGATGTACAAACAAGAAGTTGATTTAACATAATCCTGAAATAGATTTAACGTTCCATGAATCAATAAATACGAAATGTAACGAAGACGCCCCTGGGATGGTTTATATTTATCTGTTGTTTTATTTTGTTTCTTAATTTACACTGATAATTATTGTTTTAATCACATTATAAACTTACTCTTCACACATGCTCTGGTTTATGAGAGTCAGTTTGGCGTTCTGCTTCATTTATGACTTATTTTATCGTCGCTTTTATGGTCCACATAAATACCACGGCCCTAATGTTACTCCGGGGACCAGCCTGCGCTGTCTAAGACATAAAGTACTCAGGGAGCAGACGGAGAGAAGTAGACGAGTCTGCGATTATTCTGATATTAAATTCACATTGAAAGAAAGCTTCTCAATTGAGGGGTCATGAGACTCAGAATCGATTTTTTTTTATTCTTATTATGATTTTCAACTTGCATTAAAAGACATATTTAGTGAGCTTTCTATTTCAGTTTTATTTGAACAGACGAAAAAAGGTACGTCTCCACGGAAGTACAGTGAACGCTCCACTGCGACAACTATTTGTACGCCAAGTCGTGCCCCCAGCACCCGTTGTTCTAATGGGAGTGATAGCACGCAATTAACACCACGGTGTTCTCGAGATACAAGAGAGTGAGGTGACAAGGAGCGGGGGTACGAATATCCTGTGGGGATGACGAGGACTGAGATGGTGCGCTGTCTCAATTAAAATTACATCTCTCTGTCATCGAAACCTACAGCGGAAGTGTAGCTGTTGGCGCCTGGTCTCAGAATGGGGTAGATCAGATTTGGGACGCTCGTTGTGCCAAGAAGTAGTGTTGAGTTCACCTCTCTCAGATATCACATATAGCCACATAATTTTATTTATTTGAATAATTTATATGTAAAAATAAATAATTTTGAATGGCTCAACCAAATTTGCTATTTATTTCTACAAACATTTGCAAAAACAATTTCATGAATGAACTATATTGGTATTTGGTTAAAACCATTCCATGAACGGTAGATAAACGAAGATTAATTATAATTATGTGTCAATTTTAAAAATAGGATCATTTTAAATACCAGAATAAGAATCGCTAGCAAACCACCAATAGATGTTTATGATGTACACATTATTATTCAGTGATATCTCTGTTCAGTGGACCAGTCGTAAATTAGTGTCAAAAGGTTATGCCACTCGCCTGATGTTAGGTAGATACAAATAGAGGAACAAAGTTGACCAAAAAGAAATTAGAGAAAACCCTTTATTGAGGAGATATTCAAGTCCTTTGACATGTTGCTCCATAATAATAAATTTTTCAGTATATTCGTCCCAAACAAGATCCACCCACACAAGATTCATTTCATGTAAAGTACTATGCTCAATTTATTTCCAACATAGATTTAATGTTCTTGTGTTGTTGCTCCTCTTGTTTTGCAAGTCATTCTTAATAAGTACATAAATCAAGTGTGAGGATATACACTCTCTCTAATTGTGTTAATAATGTATAAATATTAGTCAATATAAAACTAGAACCAAGCTTGTGAGTGAAACCTGGGAGTTGAGAATAGGAGACGTATTCGTGATTCATGAAATATCTATCGAAACGTAAATATCACAATAGAACACATTTGTAATTTGTTAAACTTAAAACCAGAGTTTCCTACACCATAAATTAAGGGTTTGGATTTTATTAAACTTGATGATTTTGGTGGTTGTTGTTGTAATAGTAGCTACGTTTCGACGGTCTCTAATCGGGTGGGTAAGTCATAGTTTTCACACTAGTCTATCCAACGGGCCGAATTATAAAACAAGATTAAATTTAAGCCAGACTGTCCCTCAACTCAGGTTATAGTGCTCTGTGATTGGTGGAATATTCGACTTGACAGCGCGTCTTGCTTTTTAAACTGTAATCTGTAATCCTGTTTCATAATTTAGCCCTACGAGTATTTTACAGAATGATTCCATGCCCATCTCACCTTGAGGACTTCAGTTTGGTAAGAAAAGGAGTGTAAAAACTAACTCTGAAGCGAGGATTATAAAATCTTTGTTTGCGAGGAGTAAAACATTGTTCAATTTTGGAAATCAGGAGGCCTGATAAATAATTGAAATAATCACCCTTCTCAAGGAATGCCCAAATTTCAACTGGAAATTTATTTTGCTAATTGGTGAGAGAGTTTGAGTTGCTTTAAACTGTCACGTCTAATTTCCCTTCTAAAGTGAAAACTTGTGAAGCGCTTCACTTTGATCTGGGAGCCAAAATAATATTTGTATTTTTTTTTTTTTAATTCAGCCCCCTCCCTCTCTCCCTCTCGCACAAACGCATGTACCAAGGCGTTAAGATACATGTGTCGCATAGAGCGCCGTGTATCTATGTACAATTGTACATGAGATGTATGTACGTATGATTAAGTTGTAGCTACGGCGTGAAATATTTGGCAGCTCCCGGGAGCATTACGTACTCGCAGCGAGTAATCGGTTGTGACAGTGATGAGTGGTCCGCTGCATGCTGAGGGACAGTGATGTAGTGCATGCAGGCATGCTCATGCTCTGGAGTACGCATTGGTTTCAAAATATCCACAGTTTGATTCTCCCAAGAAAACAGCCTTATCAAAATTAGTTTGAGAAAAAAACCCCTCGTTAGAAACTTTAGAGAAATGAAAAATGTAATTTTTGGTAGGCACTAGGTACGTACTCTGTACTCGTTTGTTCAATAAAATTGGCTGACAGTAATTTTGCTAACTATATTCGCTTTTTACTAAATTTAAGTCGGACCTCTTATTACGAAGTCAGACCAATAGGAACTTCTCAGCCAGACAGTTATCATTTAACCTCTTCGCGCCCAACACCAATTTTTGTTTTGTAGTACAAAGTGACCGGTGGCCTCGCCCGAGGACAAACATTTTAAGCTACTTGGTAGTATAAATTTTTAGCTTGGGCACTTAGGACTATAAAATAAATGTCCTCTTACGAGGACATTGGGCGCGAAGAGGTTAAATCATACATAAATACAGCCTCCGTGGCGTAATGGTTGTGACTACTGCCCGTAGTCCAGAGTTCCCGAGTTCAACTCCCGGCTGGGGCAGACTTTTCGAAGAAAATTCCATCCAAACACGTGAGGCTGGCATTTCCGGCCCTACCCAGGCTGGGTGAGGTTAATGTGGGTAGCTGGTACGATTCCCAGCGAATGGAGGGTAAAACCCCCGTCCTAATCCAGGACGTTAAATCAAATAGAATCGTTGGCGTTAGGAAGGGCATCCAGCCGTAAAAAATGTGCCAAAACCAATCAACCTCAACTATGAGGTTGAACAACGTCGACCCTGCTTGAGCGGGATAAGACAGAGTAAAAGAAGAAGAAGAAGACTCACCTGCTATCGTGTTGAGGAACATGAGGTACTCAAAGTTGGAGATCTCGCGTCGCTGCCACTTCTGGGTCATGTTGGAGTTCCTCATGAGCTGGCGGGGAGACATCATGGAGGCGCGTCTGGTCTGGGGGAGGCCGTACTTGATGCCCACGCCCACGCGTGGGAGAGCTTTGATCACGCGCTTCACCGTGGCCTGGTCGGGGAACGCCAGCAGGATGGAGGCTGAGGGGAGGGAAGGGGAGATTAGGGGGGAGCCAGAAGAGATTGCCACAGGCAATAAACCTGTCCTTTAGGTAGGACATTATTGTTATTTTCTTTTTTACTTATTTATTTTGTCATTTGTTTGTTTTTTTTTTTCTTTTCTTTTCTTAATTTTATACTGTTACCATTGTACTTTGATCTCCTAATAAAGCTTAAAAAAAAGGTGCTTAGTATGAGATCACTGAAGATAAACAACTTCCATGAAGATTAGGGTTTGGTAGGTTAACAGTAACACTCAAATCAAACTTTCGTTCATTCTAAGAAGCGTTCTCATGAGTCTTAATTTGTTCTTCTCCATTGAAAAATCCCAGACGCTCTGTAAAGTACAATTTAATAAATTTACTATAATTTTGAAATTTCTAGAGAAGCCTTTCAAGAGATTTCTAGTATGGATAAGAGATTCTCCAGTAATTTATAAAGGTTCAAGATCGGATAAAGTTTACTTTGTAATGATTTTATAGTGCAATGTCTTACCCAAATAAAACCAGATGTTTTTCAAACCATACAACATGCTTGATATCATAATTCCATTATCATATACCTCCAAGGTAAAGACCACCTATACTACAGAAACTAATACAGATATCATTTCAACAAGGTCTTGATTTATTACCAAATGAAGGGTAATTATTTCATCGAGGAAAGGGTTGAATTTGAATCACATGACTACTTGAGCCGGAACATTACAAGGGGTCTGAAGATTACCACGGTACTTAGCAGTAGGTAATATATGAAGGATGAAGGGATTATTATAGTGGAATTGTGGAGTGCATTGGCCAGAGAAAACTATTTTATTATTATTATTATTATTAAACAAGTTGGATCAAGTTTTATTTACAAAATAGTGACATAGAATATACAGGGTGAGCATAAAGTCTCACCCCACCCCCCGTATCTCGAGAATGGCTAAAATACAATAAAACGCAAAAAACACGTATCCCTTCGATTTTAGGGGGATTAATTTTCAAAGTAAAAGTTTTTGCCTACACGGCCCCAGTCAGGCTGGGCATGGACCAACTTTAAAATATTAAATATAATGGTATGTCTTGTGGCATATTGTTTTAAAGGTCTCATAGAAAGAAGTTCATCACAACAAATTTCAGTGAGCTACGACTTACCGCTTTTGAGATACAGGGTCGAATGTCCTGCGTAATGTCCATATATTTTGACTTATAACTCGTTAACCGTAAATTATAAAAAAATGAAATTTGTTGATAATAACTCCTTATGACAAGCCTTGTCGAAAATGTTATAACTCGACATACTCTGTTGATGTTAGTTTCTGGTCGGTTTCGTCAGCCAGCAGGACGAACAGTCCGAAAAAATTTAACGAAAAAACAAATCATGTTTTAACTTGTTCGAAAGTTCTTATCATAAGGACTAAGGAGTTATTATCAACAAATTTCATTTTTCTATAATTTACGGTCAACGAGTTATAGGTCAAAATATATGGATATTACGCAGGACGTCCGACCCTGTATCTCGAGAACGGTAAGTCGTAGCTCACTGAAATTTGTTGGAAAGGACTTCTCTCTATGAGACCTTTAAAAAAATATGCCACAAGATATACCATTCTATTGAAGATTTTAAAGTTGGTCCATCCCCAGCCTGACTGGGGCCGTGTAGGCAATTTTTTTGTGGCTGAAAATTAATCCCCCTAAAATCGAAGCGATACGTGTTTTTGTGTTTTCTTGTATTTTCAGCCATTCTTGAGATACAGGGGGTGGGGTGAGACTTTATGCTCACCCTGTATACAAATACATAGATATTAAAATTAAGAAAACAAAACTTGATCAAGGGCGGTGCTAATGCCAACGGCATTCTCTTCCGCACTTTTATTATACGCATACTATTTGTATGTTTGTTTATCGTTTAAGGTAAATACATCTTTTTACTTTCCTTATCTTATAATAAGGAAAGTATAGGTATTCGTCGAAAATTTGACCTACCCAGTTTTTTTATATTTCTGGCCGAATCATACCTCAGGATACCAAAAAAATTTTTTTTCAGCCATTGGTCCCTGCGTCTGTCTGTCTGTGTGTGAACAGGATATCTCAAGAAAGCTAAGAGCTAGAGACTTGAAATTTGGTATGGAAATTTATTTTATACACTAGACAAACCACGAAACTTTTGGTTGTGGGCTTTTGGTCTCGTTCCCATTCCTAATAGGATAAGGAAAGTCGTGTGATGTTTTACACCAGATTTTTTAAAATGCAGGAGTAGGATTTAGCGTTGTACAAATGAAAACGATATTAGTCTAGACAGAGTGGATCAGTATTGTCAAAAAAAAGTTCAATATCTCTGTCAGCCTCTCTCCGGAGTGTCATCCAAGAAGATAATTTGACAGTTAACACCCGCACTCAGCCACCGCTTCGTCCCAGTGATACAAAACAAACACTCAACACGAGAGCTGCAGTAATCATAACCCAGGGCAGAAACACATCACCCCACCCCTTCCTTCCCCAAAAGAAAGGGGTGAAAGCTCAACATATTATAGAGGAGGGTGGGGGTGATTGAGTACAGTATGATCAATACATGTATGTAGATCTCGAGAATGTTTACTCTTATGTAGTAAGCAGTTAACATCTATTATAAATAATGAATTGTATCACAATGGTACTTGTATTCAAGTGCATTAGGTAAAAACAAGCTTACAAATACAGAAAATACTGACGAGAGCATCATCGAACCCATAATCACGGTGACTAAAGGCCGACTTGTAAAACAGGCTTAAATTTTAGATAAGACAGACCCTCCCTCAAAGAGCCCGAACTGAATCTTTTGAGGGATACTCTGGGTTATCTTTAGTTTAATTCTGTTTTATATTCGGTCCGAAGTGATTAAAGTACGCATATGTATATTTGTATATCCATAGTATGGTTTACTATCTCTCATAAAATTCTATTTTAAAATTTGAATAAAATATTAAAATAATTATTGAATCTCATATTTTTGCCAAACGTAGCGGTTCTTTTTGTAATTCCTGTACACGTGATAACATACAAAGAGGGTGGAGATGCTACAAAGAGAGACAGAGACAGTGCAAAGGGTCATGGAAATTTCATTAAACAAGGCAAGGGATAGATAAGGGATGAGCGCATTTTAATGAACATCTTTACAACCCTAGCTGAGAGCTTTTAAGCGGAATTACATTACAGAGGAAGTTCAAATCGAATTAGCATCGATTACCAGAAAATGTTTGCTCCCCATTGTTGTGTTAGTGTAATGACTTACTTCTGCTGGCGAGAAAGATTTCGATGGCAGTGTTTTGCAGAAGATATCTGCGAGAGAAGATGGCTCGGATTTCTGAGAAGTACCATTTTCCGTGCAAGTGATCACAGTATTTCACAACCTGAAACAAACAATCAATTAAAAAATGTATAGACATTTTCAGTTGTCAATTATTCGCCTTTCATATGTAAAATAGTTAGTCGAGTTATATGTAAACATTTTGACTTGAACCATGTTACAAAGTTCTTGTAACAAGATTCTTTTTTGACCTACATCGAAGAACCTTTGGAAAAAGTTGTAGAAAAATACATTTGCGAGAGTGTTGATTCTCGTGATCTCGTGGTACACGTATGTGGTGCATTGAGTGCTTGCATGTAAATTGGTGTCTCCAACCTATCGTATGCAGGCGCTTCATCTCGTCTACCTTGTGAAAGAAATAGAACGAGCATTTCAATTAGACGGAAGGAAATTAAGGGTATAATAAAAATGATTTATTCGCTGACAGAAGAAGACCCGAGGTGGTATTCTAATAGTTCACCAAATCAAGATGATAATATGGGGGAGGGGGAGGCGCATTAATCAACAAAACAAACATTAAGTCAAGCATGTTACGCGAACACTGAGCCGCAACAAGTGAGGAACAGGAGTCCGTGTTACATTGGTCGTGAGCCTCCCGCACAGGATCAACATAAGTAGAGGATATTTTATCCTTAGGGTCCAGGTCCTGAACAGGGACCCTAACAGGCCCGGTCAACGACTAGGACTCAAAGGGTAAAATACTGACATTACCTCGTGTGGGGAGCTTGAGAAAAGTCCTCTGACCAATGAAGTTTGTACCCAGCCTAATCTCTATATATAAAACAGAAAAAAGGACTACTACCTACCTACCTACCTATGTTTTTTGTTTGTCCGGAGTTGTTTAGCCAAAACGGTAAGAGATAGCGAAAAATGTCTCAGAATTGACCCCCCCAAAACCATTATCGCTTTGTCCAGAAAAATTATAAAAAGTTCAAAAAGGCATTGCTGTCCAGCAGTACGGCCATGCCTTAGTAAATTTGAAATTTAGTCCCGTTGCAAAACACGGGCAAACGGCTAGTGAGATATAAAGATGTTGGAAGGAAATTTGATTCCATCATGGAGCATATATTCCTGGGAATTTTTCTTCCTTGATGAGTTGGCTTTCTTCTATCCTGTCTTCATCTCTATTCTATTTTGAGAAGACATAGCTTCAAGTCCCAAATTAGAACAAACTGTGCTTCCTAACAGATGGATATATTTACAATTTCCTTTCCCATGGAGCGAATGGTCCATGATAGAATTGCTCTCATTTCATAGTAACAATAGCCAATGATTGTTTTCTTACTGTTGTATGTGAACACATGAAAAGCTTTCACGTGGATCATTCATGTATTAGGTATCTACGCCTTATTTCACTTTTAGAAGAAGCTGTTCTGCAGAAGTGAATGAATTATTACTTCAAGTGTCGCTCTAATTTACTACAACTATTAGCGAGTAAAGGGTCTAGGAAGATCCCATTCCATCTCCCTGTCACTATGGTGACAACCATAAGTACAGGGTGTTTGCTCAAGAGGATACCTGCATGGAAACGTAACAACATCTCATTTGAGTTTATCTTAATGATTCTTTCATATTAGAGAGAGCTCTAACCATTTTTAATGGTTAGTGTGGTTAACGCGTTGGTTTGGTAATCTATGTAGCGTAGGGATCCGTTGGTTCGAATCCCACCCAATGCACAATTTTTTCCTCATTAATTTGAGTTTGTGGCCACATAATAATAAGACTCTGAGGGTTAGGTGGTAGAAAATGCTTTGAGCATTTACCTCGCCTGGTGGTAACCTTCCACTAAAGAGTATTATTATTATTTTATTTATTTTTCATAAAGTTCAAATATTAATGTTAAGGGTACTTTTTGCTCCAGGAGCGCTCACTGTGCCCTTTCTGTATCGCAAGGGAAATGCGCTGATACGGATATCCCTTAGTCCTCTGGTTAACGGTTAGCAGTTGTAACCGTCTCCCAAATCTTCATTGCAATTATTTGGATCATTAAAAAAAGGGCCGATAGTTTCAAATACCATTTCTTTAAAAAGAATCCAGATAGATTTGAATACATTACTTTGAAAGATGATGCGCTGCAGTTCCTGCATTTTAATGGGACTCTAAATCTAGAATTTAGCCAGTGTGTTTGTAGAGATAACGTGGCATAATCCCAAATCATAATTAGTGGAGGTGGACAATAACATTGATACGAAACTGTCCAACAATACAAATAACAATTTTTGAAATTAGTGCAGGAAGCGCCAAAATTAAATTAAAAATCAAATGACCACTAAATTCGTTAAAGTCACAAAATACGAAACTTGCATTTAGGGTAAGAGTAGAACGAAAATTTAAATTGGTGGAGGCGCCAAAATTACAACAAAATCTGTCGTGGTTATTCTCAACATAAATATACTCGTTTATGAAAGACACTGTGCATCCGCAAACAATATCTCTAGCCTTGTAAATAATAGTCTATTCAAGCACTTAGATCTCGCCAATGATGCAAAAGATAAACTCGTGCGTCCTTTGTTCCTTCAGCAGGATCAAACAGAAATGTCACTCATCAAATGCTCTCAATACATCAATACACAATCCCAATAGAACATTCAATATAGCACTCACGATAATATCACTCGAGTTTTGATGCCGGATTAAGTACAAAGTACTCTTCAGGACTTAATAGCCTCTATTACATTTCACCTTTCAAATTCTGACGACAAAGAAAAGTGTCTTTCAGTATAAAATAAAGAGGTTTTGTACCATTCAATATCCATTTTGTACAACGAAGGAGCTTTTTAGGTGCATTTTATAAACATTTCTTTGGCTGAGACACGCTGGGACTATTTTAGGGTGAAAACTAAACAAAGAAGCTTATCTCTAAGTAAAATATTTCAGGCGAGGTTTTCTAAAGTTCCCCAGCAACTTCTTGGGCATAATTCCTTCAGTATTACACGGAGTACATCTTTCTTCAACATTACATTACTATGGACTTATGGTACTAGAACTAGGATCACGCTTTATTAGACTGTTCTTTTAAATGAGTATCTATCGGTTATTAGAATTCACTGTCTACCTTCATTTTCCACTCAGGTCCCTTTGTAGCCCCTGTGATATTGCCTGAGCTGGAAATAAGAGAAGGGATGGAAAGCAGATGAAGCTTCAGGGATGTCTCGCTAGAATGATTTCCCAGCAGGCTTTCTGCGAGGAAATAAGACCTACGTATATTTCACAACATGGCACGCAAGTAAGAAACTTACAAATAATTATCCATGAAATTTATAGAATTACAAAATTTACAAAATTGACAGGTCCACAGATTTTGAACCAGCATCATTTTCGAACATACCTCGATCATGATCATTGGATCTACATTTTCTATTAAAGAGAGTCGCATGAAATTCAACAAAGCTGCCTGTGGGATAACTCAGTTCACGATAGATCACGTTCAGTGGAGATCAAATATTTACCCAGCACAGTTCAGGGTGCCCCCCCCACTCCTGCTGACGAAACGTGCTGCAAGTTCGTGCTTTATCAGAGGTAACCTCCAGCACCGGGAGTAAGCTGTGGGGTCTGGTGCAGGCGGATTGCATCAGGGAGAAGGGATTAGCCCTGTCTTTATACCTTCTCTCCCTCAAGTCAAGATCGCTTAGTTCTGTCATTAGTTAGGTTGCAGAATCGTCAGAGAGGGGAGCACGGAGCATGTCATGATGGGAGGAAGGGAGAAGATTAGGCGAGATACTGAAGTCGGGGATATCCTTCCTGAAAATTTCAGCTCATGTATTTCAAGTTCTTCATGGAAGTACGAAGGAATCGAAGGATTGGTCTTACTTTTAAGAGTTTAAGACCAATCCTAGAAAAACTCTTTGAATTTAAAGTTTTCAATATTGTTTTGTGTGATTTTATCGAGTAATCTCTATATATAAAATAGAAAAAAGGACTACCTACCTACCTACCTACCTACCTACCTACCTACCTACCTACCTATGTTTGTTTGTCCGGAGTTGTTTAGCCAAAACGGTAAGAGATAGCGAAAAATGTCTCAGAATTGACCCCCCCAAACCATTATCGCTTTGTTCAGAAAAATTATAAAAAGTTCAAAAAGGCATTGCTGTCCAGCAGTACGGCCATGCCTTAGTAAATTTGAAATTTAGTTCCCGTTGCAAAGCATGGGCAAACGGCTAGTACCATACAAAACTCAAGCACAGTATATCTGATGTAGGTAGGGTAAAAAAATATCCCCAAAAATACACTTCGTGTGCAAAAGACACCAAGAAAATTAGATTCCTTCAAAATATTTACCTTAAAAACAAGTGCCTAAAAAGGAACTGATATCAAATGAATGCCAAGTTCTCCTAAACTGAAAATCATTTGCCCATGGTAGAAAGGAGTCTCAAGCACAGAAATCAACTGAGGATTGGACATGACATTTCCCATTATTCTGCTATTTACCAACGCTAAAAATTAACATTAAAAATCTTGGCAAGTTTCAAAAATTAAAAAAATGCTTTGAACTTGCCAAGATTTTTAATGTTAATTTTTAGCGTTGGTAAATAGCAGAATAATGGGAAATGTCATGTCCAATCCTCAGTTTGATTTCTGTGCTTGAGACTCCTTTCTACCATGG
Organism: Bactericera cockerelli; assembly: GCA_024516035.1. NCBI lineage: Eukaryota > Metazoa > Arthropoda > Insecta > Hemiptera > Triozidae > Bactericera > Bactericera cockerelli. The sequence goes on from CM044960.1 coordinate 20,644,783, forward strand.
GCAAATGATTTTCAGTTTAGGAGAACTTGGCATTCATTTGATATCAGTTCCTTTTTAGGCACTTGTTTTTAAGGTAAATATTTTGAAGGAATCTAATTTTCTTGGTGTCTTTTGCACACGAAGTGTATTTTTGGGGGATATCAGATATTTTTTTGTTGGTTACATTTTTTGAAAAGTTCACGCGAGCACCAACTATATCCTTGAAAATATATGGTGGCTTAAAAATTTTTCTTTCTCGTCATCTCTATTTTTCCCGGTAGCTCAGTAGCTCAGTCTGACCCGGTAGCTCAGTGGTAAAGGCGGCACTCTGTGAATCCAGAAATTCCAGAAGTCGCGGGTTCGAAACCCAGACGGGACATGACAAGTTATGCTCCCATTTGGTTTTTTTTACCACATAATAATACGTCTTGGGCTTACTGCTGGAATAATGGGACTTAATAGTTATAATCTGGTATGATATTCAGGACAGTCAGTTCTGGGCTTAGGTATTTTTTTTTTTTTTTTTTTTTTTTTTTTTTTAAATATTACGAAAGTTGGTATCAAACTTGCGACCTAGTGGTTCGAAAACGCATTACAAAAACAACTAATTAAAAAGAAACACTTTCCTTATCACTCGAAAAGAAGTCAGATTCTGCCACTAGGCCGCATTGTTTGACCAATTTTAACTAAATTAACAATTAACTAAAAGTTTCGTTGTTCGTGTGGTATATAAAATCAACTTCGACACCAAATTTTAGCTATCGAGATACTTATCTTGTTCACAGACAGGCGGACGCACGGAATAATCAACGAAACAACTTTTTTGTTTTTTTCGTCGAAGGCTATGATTTGTTCAGAAATGTGAAATACAGGCTAGGCCAAATTTTCGACGATAAGGAATGTATTATAGGATAAGGAAAGTAAAAAATTGCACGAATTCGGAAATCGAATTCTTTTTAAAAATTATGTACAGCTGTACAGTGTACAAGTTGTACACACATGAAGCAAATTCTTTAAATATGCAATCTGAAAAAATTCTGAAAGAGGCAGTTACACTCTCTTATGAGTTATCAATATTGTTTAGAATATCACACGTTAACCAAAATAACTCAAGTAGAATCTGGGGTCAATGTAAATAAATGGACGGGCAGCATTCGATTGCGCGACCTGCTACCTGAAATATAAAAAGGTATGTTCGATTCCGCTAGGCTCGACAAGAGAAAACAAGTTCTCTTTTGATTTTTTTCGCAATACGTAGATACTACATAGATACCGATTGGATTAATCTTTTATGGTTTTGTTTACCTTTCTTTTGTGGGCAATGGTGAGCTCGGTGCGAAGATTACCCGCACCTTTTTCGCATGTATGAATTCGGTGCCGCCGAAAAAAGGTGATGTATGAGTTCGGTGCGGTCCTAATGACTTATAAATTGATTGTTTTTTATAATGTACTCTGTTGTTTGTTAACAGTCATCCTGCTGTTATTAAGTTAGTAGATTATGTTGTAGACAGTTACATTCAGCAAGGCTGTCCATTTCCTCCTTGAAGGCCATGCCTAGGGTTAATAGTAGGGTTGGGTAAATAAAATGAAGGCCATGCCTTGGGTTTATAGTAGGGTTAGGTAAAATACAATGAAGGCCATGCCTTGGGTTTATAGTAGGGTTAGGTAAAATACAATGAAGGCCATGCCTTGGGTTTATAGTAGGGTTAGGTAAAATACAATGAAGGCCATGCCTTGGGTTTATAGTAGGGTTAGGTAAAATACATTGAAGGCCATGCCTATAAGGAAAAAAATACTATAATTACCTGATCATCAGGGCAAGTACCAGGGCACCGAATTCATACATGACCTTTTTTAGGCGGCACCGAATTCATACATGACCTTTTTTAGGCGGCACCGAACTCATACGTAGCCCTTTTGTGTTTAGTTATGTAAAGTCAAGCCTTTTCTTATGAGAACGGTAATTCTCAGAAACTGCAAAGACTACAGAAGTAAAGAATCTTAAGTGCAGGTAGGTGCATCGCACAATACTTCCTTGTACATTTTCTTTCAACCTTAAGGTTGATACAATATAATTATGTATCTACATATTATGTAGATTCAAACATTCAAAATCATAAATTTTCTGATCGATAACCAAGTACCTAGGTAATAATATTATGTGATGCAGTACATATAAGTATGATGATTTTAATTGTGATTTTTATTATTAAAATACTAAATAATACCAGCATGATTTTGCGTGTATTTCCGCAAACATTGATTTTCACCGAAGTGATTCATTTGTATTTTTCCAAATAGGTTTGACTACTATTTTTTTCATTTACCTATAAATTATTAATAAAACCGAGCTACATTTTTTTTTAGAACACTGACACAATATCAAATACAAGTGAGAACTGACTGATCTACTGATCATAACCAGATTATTATTTAGGTAGTAGGTAGCTACATGTTTACAAAACAATCTAAATATAAACAATAGAAAAATGAAGAAGTAAAGATTATATTATTATGTAATCCATGCACTGTGAACCAAGTCAAAATATTTGAAACCTTTTAAATATTACCTGCACCAAACGTACCCTTCCGGCCTTTGTATAGTAGAGCTCCTTTTACTCGTAACGAGTGAGAGTGAGAGAGTGTACTGAAAATAGATATTTTTAGGTCCGCAACATTGTAAGAAATTCTGGAATCTGATTGGTTCTCATATTTTGTCGTGATGATTCTAAACTATCATAATGAAATGGATATACTGTAGTTATCTATGTGTGTTATGTATGCATGCTCAGCGAGGATCTCAATTCTCTGAGGATCTGAATTTTCCGTATGGTTGCAATATTGTCAACCAAAACTCAAACTGCCGAATCTCGGCTTGCAGGTCTACATATTACTTTGCAAAATACTAAAACTTAAGATGATTTTAACAAGTAAAAACTCGTAGTGTGGTTTTTTTTATAGCCTCGTACCTCGTACATTATTTTAACGTATTACTCATATATACTTAATTATTTTAGTTTTTTATACGTCATTACAAATTATACCTATTACCTACATTAGATCAAGTAGGTATTTTCAATTAATATTGTTAAAGATATTATGTATTTCATTGAATAAAACTCACTCACATCTTTAAAATAAAACTAGACGAAGAATAATATAATTCATCTAAAAGACCGAAGAACCTTAAAAAAATCGAAGAAAGGCAGCAAACACAACCATTACTCATACATTTCATTTGTGGAATCCCGGAGACTCGGAGAAGATACTCTAATCCAAATTATATTGTGCGCTACCAATGACTTAAGAAGCTTATAACTTAAAAACCGTAAATTTTTCGAAGATGGCTATTCTGACAAGGAATCATCTGCCAAAACTCAGGAATATGTCTTGAAAGTTTCAGCTCGATACAATAAAGCCTTAATAGCGATTCATGTGATTACGTGAAGAGAGGTCGGTGGAAAGTCAGAAATCAACAAAAAGTCTAATAACTCATAAATGGTTATAATGAAAAAAAATTACATAGAATAAGAAAAGCTGTAAATTAGTCAAATAATTAAATACAAAGTTTCAGCTTTCTAACATCAGCCACATTTGAGATATGGGCGGATTGGGCGGTACCGCCAAAGCGCCGCCGAGTGACCGCGGAAGTTTTTTTTTGTTGAAAACCTCGAGATACAAGCATTATGAACTCATAACCAAATTTTCATAATATCAGCTTGAACCATATGCCCGTGGTAAGATCGAATGCGGAAAAAAAAAAAAAAAAAATAATAAAGTATGAATCTTTTACTAATTTTGGGGGTGCTCGTAAAAGCGGTTAGGGGTGTCAGAAAAAGGTCAAATAAAAAGTAGTCATCTTCTATTCGACGAGGAAAACACGAATATGAAGAAAAAAAATTAAAAAGTTTTGTCCAAGAAGTTCAAAATTACAAAGGAAAATACATACGAACTATGTTTAGCGTAAGTATAGCACGCTCGTTTTGTTTTTCTTGGCGTTGCAAAACTAGCGTTTTGCTTGATTGTTAAGTACTTTTTTATTTTTGTACAAATTCTATAGGATTCTTTTGAAAGAAGATTTCATCGATCTGATACATATTTTTGCTTTCCTTATCCTATAATAAGGAAAATATTGTATTCGTCAAAAATTTGACCTATCCATCAGTTTTTCACATTACTGGACGACTCGGCCATTGGTCCGTGCGTGTGTCTGTCTGTCTGTGTGTGAACACGATATCTCAAGAACGGTACGAGCAGGAGACTTGAAATTTTGTGTGGAAATTAATTTTATACACCAGACGAACCACGAAAACCCGCCGCAATCTGCAGCCGTAGGGCCGGGCCACTCCTATGAATTGGAATAAAAATAAAAAGAGGGGTTTACACTGAGATCATTTTTTTGCTATCTTGAACTTTTTGGAATCCGGTCCCACTTTACCGTTATTTTCGATGATCCCGCTTAGATCAATTTTTTTTTATTATTATTATTATTTATCGTAGATGGAGGTTGTGACATATCAAATCCAATGATTTTGAGGTGCTGATTATGAATTTGACATTGATTTTTAGCTAAGTGTTGCTGTTGAGTCACGAGTGGTGTCGTGTGGTGTCACACCAAATTTTTTACATGGAAATTCATTAATAAACTACTTCAAAAAACTGGAGGTTCTTCAAATGATTGTTTATAGTAAAGTTGTACCATTAAAATACGCAAGGGCCAATAGCTTTTGAGAGCAACATGAAATATAGATTATAGATCTTCAGGAATGGATCGGATCATATTAAATTTTAGATAGTACATCCTTTATAAGTATGACAAACATCACCAAAAAACTAAGTATATGTAATAAATCACATAAATTAAGATTGCAGAGAAACATCTTCATTAGAATGAGGACAAATATAATTTACCTCCATTGATGAAATAGTTTATTATTGATTGACTTATGCAGAAGACTAGGAACCCTAGACATTTACAGAAGAAATGATACAATGAGGAATGAGGTCGCTCCCAACAAGAACAATATGTATTTACATACATATCTCACTCTCAGTCCTCTCTTGTTAACAAGCCCACCATCTGGTACGAAACTTAAGTGTTTGTCTCACTGCCAACAGTCACACAAAGCTAAGGCTCAGATTTTCTCATGAAGATTATGGTGAAGAAACAAATTGATAGAATTTTTATTTAAAATCTTCAACATATCTCATGCTTAAGTGACTAATAAGTAAGAGTCACTCTGGGACTGTGGACTTGGTTAAGTTCGTTATAGTTGTGATTCAAAATGTTGTGAGCTCCCACGGGTCAGTCAAGTGAATGAATTGCTGGAACTGACGGAATTACAACCGTGTCCTGTCCAAAGAACATACCTTAAACTTAAGGTGGTGAACTTACTTTAACTTCGTCTTTACTTGATGAAATTTAGAGTCAAGCATAGTCCTAGGCTCCTCGGACTAAAAGACGTTTATTACAAACGTTGATGTCAAAAAATACCAAAGAATGAAGGGTAAAATAACTTTAAGTTGATCGAAGAAGAATAAAAATCATCTCGTTTCAGAAATGGTACTGAAAGCTCAGCTCGATATTGCCGGAATTCGATTTAGAGATTCTAGAGGAGCAAAATTTTACGAGAGCAAGTAACTGCAAAACATTTCTAAGAGCATGCAACTCCAGATCCACAAGCGCTTATAGATTTTATCCCGTTCTTCTAATAGTGTTACGTGCCAAACTTTATGACTGTAAGTGTAATTATAAGGTTCTCTGACAATAAAGTAAAGAAAAAGGACGTTAAATGTCAATATCAATAGGACCTTTTATCGTGAACTCGTAAAAGAAGACAATTTATTTTTGCGATACTTGATGCAAATGTCAAGAGAACCTAATTACTTTAACATATAACTCCCCAGCTCTAGATATCTCCAGCAAAAGAATTCATGTTATCGAAACGAAAAAGAACCAAACCCAAATAACTTAAGAAGAAGAAATATGTATAAAATGATAAACAAGCAAAGATAAAAATTCTACAAGTCTGTCGTCCTTTTTTTCGCTCTGTCTTAAAACAAGAAACGAAATCAAGATTAAAATAAATAATTGAATAAATTAAAAAAAAAGAAATAGGTAAAAAAAAGTGAAAATATTAACCTGAGCGAGCCCTTGGGAAAGGTTGTCCTCGGCTACAGCATGTTTTTAAATTTTTGAGACACCATAAAGTAATTACCTATTATTTTACCTTTATGTGGTTAATATATTTCCAGCATGAGTTAATTTCAAATCTTCATTAAATTACGTTTGAAGTTAGGCAGCGAAACCAAACCACAAAATATTTTGTAAATATTAGACTGGAAATCAATTCAAAATACTTTAGCAGATAGTTTAAATAGGTTGAGCAAAATCTTGGGTGGAAAGTCATGATGTGGAATAAATTCATTACTACTAGGGAGGAATCTACCATTTTTCTTCCATATATATAAAAAAAAAAACATTTTTCACATCCTGTTGCCATGTGCATCCCCGACAGCCCGCTATCATATGGGAGGCTTAACTAGAGAGAACATACTGGAGCATTATCATACAGAACTCTATCAACAAACAATAAATGTAAAATAATACAAGAGATCAACAATTAGAGATACAATTTCATCCCAGATTAATGCACTCTGCCATTGTGTAGCAAACCTTGGAGAGAAAATGCAGTTGTGTATTGTGTGCAATCCCTCACACATAGGCAAAGGTACGCTTTGAAACCGAGAGCAAGAAAACATCACAAATTATGAGATAATGGATAATATTGGATAATGGGGAGCTTATTTGAAGAGGTGTACCCATCTAATCTGTATGTGCATTGTGATGCAATGCTGAGAGACATCAGGAGAAGATATTTCTTGCAACAGAGGAACTTCCAACTGCAGAGCTGTTAATATTTTAGAAAGAAATCTAATCCTGTGTCTTGTACCTACTACCTACCGTCATACATGTGTCTAATTTGTCAGAATCTCGTCTGATCACATGATACCACAAGATAGCTTGGATAGAAAAACGTGACCAGGACCTCTGTATTTCCTATTTATTTTAATAGTATTGCTCATTGGACCGATATTCAGTTCAAATTTAAATATTAATTAAATTACACGGAGGAAAATAGAATAAAATTAGGCTATGATGATAATTAATAATAAAAACAACAAGGAACAAGCTACATGAATGTTCATTAAATTGTAGCAAATTATTAAAATAATCAAGAATTAGACGTCAAATTTAATTAACACGAGTAATAATGGTGGGTGTTGCCTATAGAGTGTAGCCTAGTAACATGGTGGTAAGTAAATCGGTGATCCAGGTTATAATATTGAATACAAACATACCTCGAGGTATGAACATGCCTAAAATGACTTGTTACATTATGTCTTATTTGTTTGTTACCGAGTTTTTACATAAGCTACTATTTTTGCAATTTGTTTTTGGACAGTCCAAATGAAAACACATATTCATCCATAAGCCATTAAATCTTAGAACCAGCATGTTTCCTATGAAGGTAAGCTGAAATGAAAATTACATTGTATCCTCAAGAGGACGACTATCTAAAAGATAAGTAATCTTCATCACCACCAAGTATAGAAGAAAAACCGTACAACGCAAAGGTTACATTCAGGAATTGGAAGTTAATGGAAAAATAATCATTCTATTTCTGTTTTTCAAGAATTTCATTTGTGTCATGTTTGAACTAGATCTACAAGGAGGAGCACGCTGACCCTCTCTCATTCAGGAAATAATTGGAACTGAGAATCTGACCAATTTGTAACGGTCCTATGAGACAATACATCATAGGGAGATGGTCAGTTATTTTTCACCTGGAGTATATTCTACGATCTCAAGCGGTGTAAGCAATGTATCGTGAGGGTAGATAATTCATAATTTCAGAAAGAGAAGTACAACAAGCAAAGGTACAGGAAAAACATTTGTTAATGAAAGCACAGGTGAGCTATTTCCCAGCATAATTCATAAATCACATGATGATTCACGTGAGAATATGAAATGCATCATCGCAGCTTGCTGGTCCATAGTGTCTGACATGACGCTCCAATTATCGAGTGTACTTTATTTTATTTCACAGAATATTGCAATGCTGTACATTTATTAAGGGTACACTCACCTTCAAAAGATACGCGAATTATTGGGATGCTTTGATCCTACAATTCAGACCAAATAAAGTGCAGAGTAACTGTTTTGTATTGTAAAGGAACAAGTCAGATGGCTCTCAGGTGCTCAACACTATTGTATAATTTTGTTATAGTATACGATGTAAAACTCAAAACAGTTAGTCTGCGTCAATATTCAATGCATGAAAATTTATATAAAACATGACTGAAATGTGTTTCAATTTTCATAGCAAACACCTCGACCGAGTTGTGAGGTACGCCTGATCCCGATACAAAGAGACATGGAATTTTTTCTGAATTATGCAAAGCTTCTATGAAATAGGACTTCTTCTTACAATCCGAATAAAACAAAATGCTAAGTGCAAATGTGGAATCATGTAGGAAAGCTGTTTTGAACCACACAGACAGTAGAAAAATCATTACATATTTGAATTTGAACCATACAGTAGAAAACTCATGATTTAAATTTGAACCACACAGACAGTAGAAAACTCATAATTTGAATTTGAACCACACAAGCAGTAGAAAAATCATTATTTGAATTTGAACCATACAGTAGAAAACTCATGATTTGAATTTGAACCACACAGACAGTAGAAAACTTATAATTTGAATATGAACCACACAGACAGTAGAAAACTCATGACTTGAATTTGAACCATACAGTAGAAAACTCATGATTTGAATTTCAACCACACAGACAGTAAAAAACTCATGACTTGAATTTGAACCACACAGACAGTAGAAAACTCATGATTTGAATTTGAACCATACAGTAGAAAACTCATGACTTGAATTTGAACCACACAGACAGTAGAAAACTCATGATGGATTTTCTTGATGTAGAGAGGAAGACATTAAGCATGTCTTGAGAACGGGAATATAATTCACTCTCAACAAAATGGCATTGGATAGAAGACCGGAAACGTAACAAAGTTATTACCTACGAGTACGTTGTCTATTGTCTTGCTAGTAATCCTCATCCTCAAACACCTGGTCGGATGAGCCCCCTCCAATCTTCAATGGAGTACGTAAGAAGTAAGTATTTCATAAACTCCGATTCCTAACTCCACCCTAATGAAACTTGAATGAAGATTTCTGCCATAGTTTTCATGAATTACATCGTTTCAGTTTTCCTAACTAAGGTTTTCCAGAAGAAAAAAGTATACAGCATCACTGAAATCTCTAATGTATTATACATTTTTTTGGTAAAAAAAACAACTGTTTTTAAATGTTCTGATTCTTAGATGTAAACAAAGCCACGAGAAGGACTGTGGATTGAAATGAGGATAAAAATCAGGATAATTTACAGTCATGTATTTGCAAATCTTCACTACCCCCTCGCATGATGTCTCTCCTAATACTGGCTAATAGCAAATTGTAATACAAAAAAAAAAAAAACAATCAAACAGAATACGGCCATAACAGACTACTTTTAAATAAGAAGATTTTTTTGTCCGGAAAATTTCTTCCACTTGAGAATAGGACAGCTTGATTGCAAATATAGGACTCGTATCATAATACATAGGACAGAATTGGTTATCAGGTTATCAAGAAAAATCTACCAAATGATAAAAATAAAGTTTTTAGACTGGTTGTATAAATTATTTTATAAAAAACTATCCTTAGAGAAATGTATTTTCTTTTTCCACGGGACAGCTTCGAGAGAGAAAAATCGGGGAGCAGCCTTCCTGCACAAGACGCATGCACTGCACAAGAGGGAGGAGTTAATTCTACATAGAACTATATACATAAATTCCCCACTCAAACCAAGCAAGATACAAGAATATACATGGGGATTTATATTATGTATCTCTTTGATAGCACTGGAAGAAGAAACTAAAACCAGTATGTGAGATTATCTTGGAGCAAGTTAATATTATTCAGCCATTGTATTGTGCACAACTATTAATATATTATTCTTTTTAAATAATAAATAAAGAGACATATAGATTGTATATTTTAGCTACGGACATTATTTATTTACTTTTACAGTAAAAAGTTGTTTGAATTTTTTGTGTTAAAGAAACTGGATTTTTATTTACAAATAAAATCGGAAGAAATGGTGAACTTTTTTATTTATATTTCTTTCTTTTTTTAAACTTTTAACTCCTTAAATGAATAAAATATTTTTTTAATAATTTAGAAATATTCTTTCAAACATTTAATTTTAATAAAGACAATTGTTACCATTTTGGAATAAAAGAGACAATGAAGACAATATCATAGATTTTGAAATATTTTTAGTGAAGAAAAAATCAAAAAAAAAAAAAATACCATGTTGGTTCCTCCTGAAGTTATTACAACACAAAGCAAGGCACTATACCAGTTGGAAAGCTACTATCAGGATCAGGTCCAGCTGAGGAAATCTATAACTTTCAAAGGAATCCGGGAGGTGTGTCGCGTGGTGCAGGATGTGCTCAAGGAGGTGGAGATGCAGGAGCCCAGGTTCATTCTCGTCCCTTACAGAGAACCATGGCAAGTATGAGGGCCTCAGTGTTATATCCCCGACCGAGTTCGAGACCGTCCTCTACTTGAATCAGATGGGGGTATTCAATTTTGTAGACGATGGCTCTGTCCCTGGCTGCGCTGTCCTTAAGCTGAGCGACGGCAGAAAGAGAAGCATGTCTCTGTGGGTGGAGTTCATCACTGCCAGCGGTTATCTCTCAGCTAGGAAGATTCGCTCCAGATTCCAAACCTCGTGGCCCAGGCCTGTGATAAGTGTGAGTACCGGGAGAGTGTGAAGATGATTGCTGACACCACGGAGGTGAAGCTCAGGATACTGGGCAAGTACGTGGTTCAGATCACACCCGCATTCAAATGTGGAGGGGTGTGGCCTCGCTCCGCCTCGCACTGGCCCTCCCCGACATTGCCTGGCCCCACCCCAGCCTCGTGGCAGACATCAAGGCGGAGGGCTTCGATCTGGTTGTCCAAGGAAACCCTCAACATCACAGGCAAGCAGTCTGCACTGGAGGGGGATGCGTGGGGTGATGTCCTTCTTAGAAGTGGAGAAGCGGTTGCTGTTCGGAGGCTGTCGAAGAAAAATGTCTGAGCGTGTTGAAGACCTTACGAAATCGACACTTGGATCTACCAGGAGACCCTATCACCAACTATTGCATGAAAACTCTTCTCCTGTACGAGTGTGAGAAGCATCCGAATGAGTATGAGTGGGGCGAGCATTCTGTGGGAGATAGAATCAGTGGCATATTCTTACAGCTAATATCGTGCTTGCAATGTAAAAGATGTCCAAAACTACTTTGTTCCCCAGTTAGATTTATTCAGAGGTAAAACAGTAGGCTCGTTGGAAAATGCTGCCAAACAAGTGTGGAGGCTGACTCGGGAGCTTCTGACAAACTCCAACGCTTTGGATAAACTCTAGAACCTATTAACCTCAACCTGGTTCTTCATAGAACAAGTTTTATAATGGACTATTTTCTTGATCTCCATGATTTTTCCTACATTATATCACATTTATATTCCATGTCATAAAAAGAACAGAATTACATCTTCAATAGATCATAGTTTTTATTTTGTACGTATATTTTACTATTACTGTTGTAAAAATAGCAAAATTAGTGGATGTGCCTCTACTACTGTCTCCTTCAGCTCTTACTTCACTTACCGCTGTTATTGAAATTCATGCGATATTTTCCAGGTTGTGGAAATATTGCTTTAGAAACTGATTTTCCTTCTTATTGCACCAGAAAGACATTTTGGAGGCTGGAGTGGAATAATTTGTACAACAGACAGAACAGTAAAGATTTACCACTATCCTATCTGAGTCTATGTGAATTTTTTAGGTTCAAGAAACTTGTAAATAATCATTCCTGAAATCTTGTATAATAGGTATATGCTGTGCATATGTAAATAAAAATGTATATTATGTTTTTTTGTTGTAAAATAAAATTAGTTGATTATTCTTTTGGTTGTAAATGTTTGTTACCCATTAATTAAATTTTTGTTGTCCTAAATATAAATCTGTATTCCGACTAAAACATTATTTCAAAGAATTATATTCGTATTGTTCATTTATTCCATAGACAATTTCTTGTGGTTCGACTAAGAAGCTGTGGCAATATACCTCCTAGCTTAAAGACTCTGAGCTATTGAAAAGAATTTATACTTATAGGAAAAGAATTTTTCAACTAACTTATTCTTAACACAATCACATCACATATTACTATTATAAGTATAACTAATATAAGCAGAAGCATCTCGCAGTGTAGTAATTGTAGTATACTAATGTCATAAGTAAGAAGGTAAAAAAAACAGATCAAGTATCATTTCTAAGAAATCGAGCTTCAAAGTGTTTTAAACGATTCTTTAACATTACATTGGTTTTTATGATATCATAAAAATGAAGAATTGACACAAGTTTTGTTTTAAGTGCTTGAGAATTTCTTTCGTACAGTTTTTGATTTCTTAATCAGAATTATTATTTGACCGCGGTCCATTAAAAACTAACTTGGGCAATGGGCATGTTGGTCAAAGTTACTGAAACTCTTTTCCTAGAGAAGGTATGGGTCATCAGCATTTGAGGTTTAGTGGTAAGGCCCCATTACACTAAAAGATACATAGTCATAGATGCTGAAATACAGCTTTGCAATCGGCTCACTTAAAGCCATAGGTATTATTAGATATTATGTTATTGACAACATTTCAATGATGATGTTGTTCTACATTAAGATAAAATCTGAGTTTATGAAGTTATTTGAAATTGCAAAGTTGTACACATATACATTGTACAATGTACAATTGTACATATAGTGTTATAAGATGTAACTTGAAAATTTATACCCACGGCGTTTCCACTGAATCTTTTGCGACATCTCACAAACGGACTGTGTTGTGCAAATACTTTGTATATAATCTTGAAGCCTCTTTCAATGTGAAGGGTTGATTACGTTTTAAAGAAAGTCTATATGTGATCACAAAAATATCTTCTACATTCTGTGTCACAATTTGAAATAGTTGGTCATAAAATCAATAATTAGATAGACTAAAAGATTGCTGAATTATTAAAGATTCATCTAAGTACAAACACAATGTGTAATTTTGTATGTACATTATGAGGTACGAGATCACCTTTCAGACAAATAAGACAGGCTGAATCTTTAATAGGATAGATTGATTTTCCCAAATAATAAATCAATAGTTAATTTGGAGGGACTAGGTTTGATGTACATTTGTTTTTTTGAAGCTTAAATAAAAACCTTCATTCGACTCATGTGCAACTTGTTAGATGTGATGTGCTGGTACCCCGTCATCTCCAGCACGACTATCTCAGCATTCTCCTCGTCAGATATTTTTGACGCTTCAGCAGAAACAATGCGAGCGTTAATAAAATTGTTGTCACTCGAGGTGAAACCAGTTGGCGATTTTTTGTCTCTTCCAGAAGAATGCAATATTTGCACATTGTTTCTGCGCGACTTAAACTAGCCTTGGACTCGTTAAACCAGTTCCTGAGGATTTTTTTCTTTGCCTCAATCAATAAATGTGAAGAAGTTTACAGTTTGACATCACCATTAAATCTGATACCGTCATTACTATTCGCCCGCGGAAAAAGTAGAAAAGAATAAATTGATTCGAGATTTATGATTGAGAGAATACGGTGACATGAGAAGGCATGAATCATATTTCATTATTGTAAATCATGTCCTTGGAGATCTATTAAGAGACTTGAAATGGTTGATGTGGAATTGCATTGAAAGAAAAAGTTGTCCACTTATTTTGTGTAAGTAGCATTTCAAGTATTGGTTTTGGCCACATAAGAACTGAATATCCACACCAGGAGAACCTCCAAATGAAGTTGTTGTTGTTTTTGTAACCAGCTTGGCTGCAGCTGGAGGGTAGTGATGGTCCTCAGCCAACTTAGGTTAAAAAGTTGGCTCGTCAAGAAAACACATATTTCTATCAACCATCCTGAGATCTTGGGATTTTTCTGTATAAGCTATTAAACCCTTGGGAAACAACAGATACCCTGGCTTGTTAAGGTTGGCTAATCTGTTTTCTGTTTGTAGTCCTGTAGTGAGACATTGGTCTTCTCCCTGTTTAACGTCCCCCAGCCAGTTCAAATGAAGTGGCTAAGTACACTTTTTCTGCAAGATACTATATGATTCTTATAGTCCATAATTTATTTTAGTGCTTCTTAGTTGACATAGGATTTGACTTTTCGCTCCTGTTATTTGTCTCTTTTAAAGATATGAAGGGCTTCAAAAGAGTAATACTAGCACTATAAACTCCCGCACAATACCCGTATAGCTAGTTACTAGAGCCAAAGTTTCTGAAACCATTCCACAAGCATGTTCACTGTACGCATGAGTGAAATTATAGATGTTTTCCAAGTCAGAGTAAACCTTGCGGAACGATTTTGTTAAGGAGAAGAAAAAATACAACAAACAGATCTGAGAGAGTTTGTCACAAAATAAATTATTGTTCATTGCAAAAGTTTTTTCTCCGTCTGATGGGGAATACATAGACATGAGTTTAGTGTTTAATGCAGAAGAAACACATAGCCGCCAGAACATAAATAATGCAGCAGAGTGAGAGGAAGAAGTAACAAAATGGGCGTATGGCTAGAGTTCAACATAAAGCTGTATGAGGCGGAGTCTAAAATCAATGATATCGCGAAAGGGGAATGAAGCCACCGCAAGGATGTGAACTGAACCCGGCAGTGCTCAGTGCTAGTAGTGAAGAAATTATACTCGGGGTGTCGCGCGTTATCAAACCCAACTGTCAATCAGACAGGAAAATAACAATGGAAGAAGTGAATTTTTGTGTAAAAGAAAATAATAATATTACATTATTTTCATTATAAAAACAGTTACTTGCGAATTAGAATTGACGTTAAAATAAACAGTTACGACTTTTTCTCTTTAAAATTTCCCTTGATATAAATAAACCTAGTGATTTTGTTTTGGTTGTTTGTTATAAAGCATTAAAAATGTTGGTGCCGTCAGATATGATGGCTGCTCAGTCCAAGATCCTGTACCAATTGAATAAGTACTCAGGCGAGCGTGTGCAAGCGAGGAAGGCGAGCATTGCCAAGACCATCCGGGAGGTGTGCAAGGTGGTGCAGGATGTGTTGAGGGAGGTGGAGGTGCAGGAGCCGAGTTCATCTCGTCCCTCACGGAGTGCAACGGCAGGTTTGAGGGATTAGACGTTATAACGCCAACAGAATTCGAAGTCGTTCTCTATCTGAATCAGATGGGAGAGCTAAACTTTGTGGATGATGGCTCACTTCCCGGCTGCGCTGTCCTTAAGCTGAGCGACGGCAGAAAGAGAAGTATGTCACTGTGGGTGGAGTTCATTACTGCTAGCGGTTATCTCTCAGCTAGAAAGATGAGGTCTCGCTTCCAAACCCTTGTCGCCCAGGCCTGTGATAAATGCGCTTACAGAGATAGTGTGAAGATGATCGCTGACACTACGGAGGTGAAGCTCAGGATACGAGAACGTTATATTGTCCAGATCACACCATCCTTCAAGTGCGGCGGCATCTGGCCGCGCTCGGCAGGTCATTGGCCTCTGCCGCAGATCCCCTGGCCGCACCCCAACCTGGTGGTCGAGACCAAGACTGAAGGGTGTGACCTCTTGTCCAAGGAGTGTGCGGCCATGCAGGGGAAGCAGTCAGCAATGGAGGGCGATGCCTGGGTCATGTCGTTCACTGATGTGGAGAGCAAACTGCTCATTGGTGGCTGTAGGAAGAAGTGCCTCAGTATACTGAAAACTCTGCGAGATAGACATCTAGAGTTACCAGGAAATCCAGTGACTAACTATCACATGAAGACACTTCTCCTGTACGAGTGTGAGAAACACCCCAACGAGCTGGAATGGGATGAGTCTTGTCTGGGCGACAGGATCAATGGCATTCTCCTTCAGCTGATATCTTGTCTACAGTGCAGGAGATGTCCTCATTACTTCTTGCCACATCTAGATCTGTTCAAAGGAAAATCACCGAGTGCTTTAGAAAATGCTGCCAAGCAAGTGTGGCGATTAACTCGGGAGCTGCTAACGAATTCCAGAGCTCTGGATAAGCTCTAGTTCCTGTTAAACCCTTCAGTATACTGTCTCTTGTCAAGTGACATCATGGTTGTGATATTTTCATATTTTAGGTTTTATTTTATTCTATCTCACACAATTTTGTTTAAATGTGCGTCAAGACACTAAACTTCTAAATTAAATTGTTTCCTTTTTATCATAGTTCTCATTAAATCTAACAGATTCAAGTGTACAGCATATAGTATTTGTAATTATAGTCATGTTATTTTTAATAAAAATACACTTTGAAATGTTCAAGTAGAATTCTCTCTATCAAATATTTTCTTCGGAGTGATTTTCACAATAGAGTACAATCTTCTTTCAAATAATGAGTTCCTTCAAATTATGTATACACCTTGAAAATACCTCTAACATAAATAGAATTTTAAAATGTTTAAATATATTTGTTTAAATATGTTGATAGCAGAAAGTCAAGGATATTATTATGAAACCAGATTAAAACGTAAGTGTCCTAGTCTTCATCATTATTCTGTAAACCTGTTACATATTATTATGTAAAATAATTGAGTTCTGGATTATTTAGAAGAGTTAAAAATTAATAGGACCTTCTTGATGTTCCTAATCATAATAACAACAAAAGTTATCACAAATCAACTTAAATCAAGAATTTCAGACCTAAATATATGAAATCATTAGTAATTTGTTTTCTTTTTGATAGCTAAAATTATCTATCTATGTATTGCATTGGTCCAAGTTTATAGTTCATAATATGTTGGACAATGATTTTTCCTTATGCTATGAAAACAAATAAATGGAGAAAAAAATCCATCTTACATACATATACCTAGGTAGCTGCGTAGGTAATTTTAGCTTTTAGGAAGGTAATTTGTATACGTTTTTACTGAGCATTTTCTCATTTAGTGCAATATTAGATATTAGAATTTTGTACATTATCTGTAGTTGACGTTTTTCCTTTACTGTATATTTTTACCACTAACCACCAAATGTTTCAAAATAATTATCTTCAATGTCCATATTACAATACAATAATTGAAATCACAAGTAATAGGCATCTAATGGAAATAAGAATATAACAAGATCTCGACATTTTATATCTACAGTTTGATAAAAGATTGCTTAGTCCACTCTAACACTGTTATCATAACAAGAGACTTAATTTAACAAAAGATAGGTAGCAAGATTATTTCTTCAATTTACAACAGTATAGGCAGTCATTAGAAATTAACATTATTTTATAGTTATTATAAATACACACTTTTGTTTTTATTCGTCAAAATTACACACTATAACTTAAAAATAATAAAACTACAAGTTTCCCATTAGTTTGGTACAGTTTTTGTACATACATTTAGAAACAATAATAATTCAAAACTGTTAAAAAATCTGAAATTTAATTGAACTTATTTGCATTTGAAAAATTATTTTTAATTTAAAAATTCTTTATAGGTATTAATCTTTATAGGTATTAAGTATACATATTATATCAGCTTTCAAATGTCTTTCGAATGCTTTCACCGATTATGAATAAGATGAATGTACATAATATATAGTACATGCTAAATGTACAATCATCTGTGTCATTTTCAAGTTAGTGGAGATGTCTGAGTGTATTATAAAGTTAATGGAGATGTCTGATTGTATAATAAAGTTAGTGCAGGTGGTAACATTTCTATTTAGTGGAGATGTCTGAGTGTATTATAAAGTTAGTGGAAATGTCTGAGTGTATTGTAAAGTTAGTGGAGGTGGCTAAGTAAAAAAACCTAAGTGAATTTTTCCTCATTATTTTGAGTCTGTGACCACATAATAATAAGACTCTGAGGATTAAGGTGGTAGAAAATGCTTTGAGCATTAACCTCGCTTGGTGCCTACCTTCCAGTGGAAGGTAGGCACCAAGCGAGGTTAATGCTCAAAGCATCCTTCCACTAAAGAATGTTATTATTATTATGGAGATTGCTAAGTTACATTTCAAGTAAGTGGAGATGCCTAGGTAAAATAACATAGCTAAGGCGCCTCAGTGCCATTTCAAATTTCAAAGTTGTCGAAATGATTAACTCATATTTTAGATGTTGGTGATGCTTAAATTACATTTCAAAATTAGTAGATATATAAATAATGTAGATGTAGTATTTTATATTAGTACATTAGAGGGGGTATAACTTAATTTTTTGTTTGTTATTTTAGAGTTTTAGACCAAAGAAGTGCTGAGAGGTATAGTTTTTCCTTTCTTTCAATATCTATTTATTGTGTTTTGGGTGGTTGGTGCGAGTCGGGTGATATAGGTTGCATGTGCAGGTATGCCTGAGATTGGTTCCCCACAAGGTAAGAATTTTCCTTTACCACAACACAATGACACCGGAATCAACTGCCGGTATAAAGTCCTAAAGGGACTTGTAAGTTCTAATCCAACAGTAAATTTAAGGTCCACGATAAACTTCAGTGTGCATATTCACGGACTACCCATCTGTGGTAGGCACATAGCGAGTAAAGCACACACAAGAACTTGGCCTAATGTTTACGATTCCAAGTGTATAATTAGGCTTGGTCTAATCATAGTGTTTAGGATGAATTCTCGTGAACAGATACCTGAGGGCTCTCATTATCCTGGGCTGGATCAGGAATGAATGGGTCTCGTACTCAAGCCTGGTGTAACTGGTGAAATTTGGAAACGGGAAATAATTGTTTCCTATACCTGCCTACTTGCGAGAACACGCTTTGAACTTTGAGCTTTAACGTGATAGAAGAATAGATACTATCTGATGTAAATTTCAACATGTTTTAGTTAACACATGCGATTCTCCCATGATTTTACAATCCAAAGTAAATGTAATGCAATTCTAATTTTAGTATTAACCTATCCACACTGCATCACTTGAAATTTCAAGTGATGCTGATCAAATTAATACCAATTCATTTGATAATATTAGCTATTTTATTTGCTATTCCTGGATGAGGCTAGAAGCTCACATTTCACAGTTTTTCTGCTAAAAATAAAGTCAAATTATTTTGAACTTACAGCTATTTGAGCCCAGAACCATCCATAATTCACCAATGCCACGGTACTCTTGAGTTTACTAGTAGAAGTTTCGTCAAATAAATAGAGTTTCGTCAGGTCAGGGTAATAGTTTCAGATTGAACAAGGTCAAAGCTCTAAAAAGTCAAGTACAAAGTATAGGAATCATCTAGAATTCTAGATGCTTCAGAAGAGAAAGCCTAATAACCCTTGCTCTCTGGGTTTTAATCTCGGAAATACAACTCTCACTCCTATAGAGTAGCACATTCAGCTGTCTCCCAGGTTGACAATTACTGGAATTCCCTGCGGACTGCTGGCGGAAGCAGATTTGTACATAATTATCAAGGGAGGGGAGTGGTGTTTAAGTCTTTATATTTTGACTTAGGCCGTCAGCATCACGAGAAATCTTTCAGCTAAACTCCATGTACAGTACACATGGATTTCATTTGTTTCCAACAAATAAGTGACATATTCTTTACATTCAGGCGGAGAGTTATGCTTTGTTTGGAGCATAATAAATGGGGTTGCTATAGTAATTAGATCATTTTGTATGCATGTGTATAGTATACCTATTTGATATGGTATACATATAAAGTAATTACATATATTCAGTTCTGTAGAGTTACAAGAAATGGTTATTGGAGTTCCTTTTCTTCGCTGAATATTTTTTCATTTAAATAATTATATAAACAATTATTTAGCAGTTACTCCTAATTTAAATAGGAAGAATCTTTGTAGGTACTTTTGTATGTTATGCCCATTGAAATCTCACATCAATGTCATTTATTTTCCGTTACATAAGCATGACTCTTGGAAAGTAAATAAAATAATTCCCAATACTTATTTTATTAATATTTTGGTTCAATCTTGTAAAATCATCAGCAAACAAAGCACACTTCTGGTCTTGGACAAACAAAAAAACATAACCCTACTATCTAAAATAACAATTTTCTAACACCCCCTCCTCTTGAGATAAAAACACTCGAAACTCACCCTCCAAAGTTCTTTCAACACCTCACTCTAACAGAGAAATCATAAAATTAGTGTCATTACGTTGAGTGCTCTTAAAAGCATTTGAGCACTCATTAATGTCAAATTAACCCAGTGATCTAGTGGAGACTGCTGGAGCTTTCCCTTTGCAACACCTGAGTCCAGAGACTAAAAGCAAACCTACCATTCCATGTTCTACTCAGAAATTTCTCCTCTTTTCTTGTGTCCTATTAGTTTTCACACGTTTTTGTAAGATGTTCAGGTGTATAATGTGTACAAATTAGATTGTAAAAGTCTTTTTTGAAATTTCTCAAGGTTCTGCAATCACCTAAAGTGTTGATGAGTCTTATCGCTTGGTGAAACGTTTGTTTGGTCTAATATTTATTGAATTTGATTCACTTTGCATCTCGACTTAGTACAATTGATACATAATATGTACAACATAATCCAGGAAGTAACAGTTTCATAGCAAAAAACATAATTATGCACGTCAATTTTGAAAAGAATTAACATTTCTTTATTGTGAACTATATGATAGTTCTTTATTTATTGAAGACTTACCCTCGCTGTCTGACCTTAAATATCTAGGTTTATTTGGAACTTGAGTACATACCTGAAACAGCAGAAACAAGGTATAACAATTACATTCTATCCAAGTTGGTATTCCATTTAACTTCTTTTTATCCATGTTTAGTGTGACATTTTCTAACAGCTACAAAATGTTACAGCATAAATAGTTGTTATTGCTCTCTTGTGATTAGCGATCTACCCCACGTCAAACTCCGAGTGCCTCAAGTGAGTATAGTTATTCACTACTCGGTTTATTCTTGAGAGGGTAAGTAAGGGCTTTCTATGACATTTTAATTCCAAGAAGTGCAAACAATATTCGGATTTCAGTATCAAGCTTGTGTGATACACTTGAGCCAAAAGTTCAAAAAGAGTATAGACTATTTAATAAATATTACTTAAATGTTTTAGAGATATTCTAAGGCCAGGATGCTACTGAGTGCAACATTTTGTTTCGACTTTTGAATGGGAAGTGATGCAAAAGCGTTGCGAATGAAACGCTAGTACGCAAAGTTTCGAATCCTTTAAAAACAGGATCCCACTAAGTAAAACTTTTTGTTTCTAAACGTTGCACATCGTTTCAGAGTATTACGAAATAATCCAATATTGGAAAATCCCATGTTACAACACAACCAGCAGACATCATTTTCGTACATGTGTTCCATTTGGAAAATTAAAGAAAAAAAGTTTCTTCTAGCTTGATCGAAAGAGAAAACCATATTTCTTAATAAAATATTTTATGGATAATTTTTCAAAAAAGAAAAGAAAAAATAAGGTATCACTGAAGAATTTTTTCTTTTTCAAACTCATCCTGAAGGGAGAAGGCACGTGTCTGTAATGAAAACTAACGACTTGATTCGACAAGCTCACAGAAAATTGCTCCTCGTACAATTTTTATGCAATGCTTCTCATATTTTAAGCGTTTACCCAGTGTTTCTTATACATAAAGAGAAAAGTACACAATTTTTAAAAATAAAACAAATTTCTCACATTAATTTTAATGTGATAAGAGAAAATTCATCGCTTCGTCGATCTAGACGTTCAAGAGCAGTGACATGCAGCTCACTAGTGGTATAGGTTAGATTTTGACTGCCATACAAAATATACTAGATTTGAAAGCCAAATCCGATTACACATTTTGGTATCAATTATTTAGAATTTTAGAATGAGTATTTTTAGATGCCTCTATGTTTACCCTACAATTCATACCTGTACTACATGGGAAATAAAGTCTCTTCTGAGAGTCATACAGGATATGGAACTTGCAACTTAGACCACAAGGGCTCAAGCGGCTCTTCAACTTGTTTCATGGGTACAAACTTCATAAAATCAATATGAGCACTGAGCAGTCATGTGATTAGAAAGATATTAACAATCGTTTTTGCAACTGAACTAAGATTTCAAGAGACAAAAAATTAAAATTTAATTATTGATAATTTAAACAGGATTCACTGATGAACTTCCTCTATTTAATTATTTTTAGAACCATCTCCTGTTAATATATTTATTAAGTACACGAAGTCATTTTCTTTCTCCTCATAATTCATTTAGTAAACAGAGAGCAAATTCCTCAGGGGAACATTAGGGAATTCAATTTAGTAAAGTGCTACCATATTATTCCTCCTGTTCCTGGAGTTCCCGTGTCCCTCCTCTCATGCTCCATGTTTCATCAATATACCTAAAACTGAGAGCAAGCTACGAGGGCACTATTAGCTCAAAAGTGTTAGGCGTTGTCACAGAAATCTGGTAATGCTGGTCTTTTTTATAGTTTTAACGTCACTTTCAACTACATGGTTATATCACGACGGGGGTTTTACCCTCCATTTCCTGAAAACTCACTTAACAGATATTTAAAATTACCTCATCCAGCTAGAGTGGGGCTGGGAATAGCCATCACGACGCGACGGTTCGAATTTGAATGGTCACCCATCCAAGACCCAACCTAATCTCGCTGAACATTGCTTAACTTCAGTTTTTAGATAGACAGATTTGGGAATTGTGAGATATGTCATTGTTACGGAATAATAATGCAGGAAAATAATCGTCTAGGATCTAGGATGTAATTCAATATGGTACAATCAAATGAGCGGATAAGTCAAAAACAGGAGCCGCTCCCCCAAATAAAAGCTAGATAAACCTTATATAGCAAGTAGCAACAGTAAAGTTGTTATTATTTACTACAGGGAGAGTACAAATAATGTAGTTATGTATATGAATGTTTCAAATAGAATTTGGAAATAACCACTAATCATCTGTAATGTACAACGTTACCTACCAGAATTGGTAAAAGCTCCATAAGAGCCAACTGAGAAATCTATAATGAATGAAAAACTCTTTTTCATGCACACATAAGTAATACATAAATGTATGAGGGACGTAGTTCAAAGTGGCAATTGATGATATAAATATCTGATGCAACGCAAGATCTAATTTGAGTAGGTGACAGTAAAATTTGATCCAACCCACCATCCAATCTGCGAGGCTTACACACCAAACTCTTACCCACATAAATTCACCAGACAAATGATAGCAATTCAACAAATTAAAACTTCCTCTACTTCTTACTCATACGTCAAGTTGGTCGTCAGCCTTAGCCCACATGCTCGGGGTACATTGCTCGCCCAACGGGAACCACCGATACGAATACCTAAATCAGCTAGATCCTATCATACCCATTACCCGTAATGAGCCTCCAGCATACCCATTATTACCCACGAGGAGGGGATAATACCCGCAGTGTTGCTGGCTTTGGTAAACAAACATCAAGAACGTTAACACTTCACGGATCGAATCCTTATTTTTCAGTCCAACATCTTATAGTTCGAGATCATATTTAGTTATGGGAATGCTAGTTCGATGTTACTTATTATGCTATCACAGGAAGAGATACGATTCAGCAGAGGTTCACCTTGATTCCAGAATTTTGCTAGGCCCTCATTTAGCAAATCCTACAAGATGAGTCGAGAGACAAATTTAAAGTGAATGAGGAAAAACAAGGACACTGAAAAGATTGTCCATTAATATTCCAAACTTACATGATTGTCTAGTAGACAAATCTGAGGGAAGACACATATTTGAATATCTCATTCACATAAATACCTTCCATCGAACAATAGGAAACTGTTGAAGATGCAACCACGGGCAGGCAGGCAAGGGTTAAGTTATGCTAATATTGGGCACTCACAAGTCACACAAGAGGTGGATCCCTGAGCAATAACTCATCGACACCAATAATCTCATAGCCATAGCTAAACTTTATTGACGAGAAATTATAGGTTTGTTGACACGGTGCCCCGAGAGCTTGAGACTCATTGACCCCCCACCACGCTGTCAGCTGCTGGTAGCACGTCCCCTGTATTAATGGACAGGCTGTACCATCATCAGCCTGTCTTGTTTAATTAAATAGTGTATCCTTTTCTCTTCTCTGCAGAATAGATGGTTGGGAATCATGATTGTTATTGCTGAGTAAACATCGTCCATTATTCCTATCAATATGGTGCTGGCTGGGCTCTTATCGGGTCGATTCTTATTGATTGTTAACCATCGACGTTTAAGTGCACTGAGCTAATGCTCACCAAGGCCTGTTCTCCCAGGTCCAATCCACGAGATGGTTAGTCTATTGATTTTCTCTTTCCTCACACTAACCACAGGAAAGCTCTTGTTGGCTGATAGGTATTTTGCAACTGGATTGCAAGAATTATAATAGAACACTAACAAAATAATATATTACAAGCACGCATCCCCTTTCCATACTTTATTAATCTGTAACCCAACACTACCCTCCCCCGCCCTACAGGGGTCTCCAGCAGCCCAGATTAAATACAAATTTGATTACGTCCCCAATGGGCACCATTAAGAGAAACATGGGAGGGGAAAGGGTGAGAAGACAAGAAGGTGGGGGAGAAGATGAAAAAGTTTGTGAGTGCTCCGAATGCTTGTTTTGAGATTTATGGGTTTATTTTTTATTAAATAAGGAAGGGGGGAGAAAGAGAGTGAATTTTTTTAGAGTGTTGTGTCCGCAAATGGTTGTTAGGGACAAACAGAAGTCCGCATGATTCTATACCGTGTTACAGTGAGATATACAAAAGGTCACATCATCCGATCAGTCTTATAACAGGTAGGTAGGTGTCCATAGTTTTTAAAGTATTATGGCACAAAAAACTGAGATATCAATTAAAGCATGAGTTAAATACCACCAAGTGGAGATGTCTAGAACTTTTTCTTTCCTTTTTGTGGAGATGATCTCCTGTTTCAAGGTTCTCTCCTAATTATATTCTCCCGTGCTCACCAGACAAGAAGGAGATGTGCTACAGGCCCAAGTCGTCTCCGTATTAGCCCGCCTCACTGCACTTGAAATGAAATGTTGAAAAAGTCTCAATTCCAAACCATGTTTCAAATAAGTTTCAGGTATACGTACAGTATACATATACCTGAAACGTATAGATTGTATACGTTTACACATCCCTTTATATTCTATCTCAATACAAACCCCAGGTACTCTATTCTCTTAGTGGAGGTGGTACCATCGCTCAGGAGAAGACAAATAAATATGATATTAAAAGCCCCTTTCAATGAGATTATATTTAAGCAATACACAGTTCTTATTTTCTTTGGAATAGCTTTACAGAAATCACAGTCCATATCAAAATAAAACTTATCAAGCCAGTTTTTACCACTACCAACGTATTAGCACAGTAGATGGTCACAATAGATCACACGAGGTTGCAGTGTTAGTTGTATGGAGTTTCAACTGAAACCCTACAACCAGGTCATATGATAACATCTGATTAATGCAGTAAAGTTAACAGTTGTGCAATCCGGCAAAACAGAAAAGCCAAGTGATCTCCTTTTTTAGTTTCTTTTATTTAGAACTCACAAGCAGTAACTGACAAATAGGACCTACTTGACAAGCAATGTATGAATGGGTGGAAGAGTTAATCAACAAAACCACTGATTTTCCATCTCTCCATTGTCCTTGTTGTTAGGGGAAACAATGAAAGGGGTTGTAATGGGAGCATTAGGGGACGATGTGGTTATTGTAAATCATATAATATGATGGTAGTGTTTTGTTTTATAAAAACAAAACAATCAGTGTGAAATAGAACCAGTCTAATTATCCGTATTGTACTATTATAACCCATAGCATTCATGAGCTACTGGGGGGCTGTCAATGCCAATGAAACGTACACACTACACATATTGTAAACTGCTTTTTTATATTTTAACTTCTTTCTACGTGACTTGATTTTCTTGGTTACAAAATACGGACACAAAAGTCTTTCATGAAAGTATTTTCATTAATTATCACAAGAGATAATGTGCTAAGGAAACGGTATAAATTTTTTGTAATGACTGTTTAGTGTAATGGAATAATGTATTAAGAGTGAGAAATAACAGGTTCCGAAAGTTGAAAATAGTTTACAAGAAAACATGAAGAATATTATTCTCTTCTGTGGCTGGAAAACCGACTGACTACAGAAAGTATGGACTACTGATATAGATTACAAAACTCAACTGACATGAGGTGGATGTGTGATGACTACACGACAGCCTTTGTGATGTGTTTTTCAAACAAATGAGGTAATATGATATCTTGTGTTGTTGAAATACAATTCCACCCCTCACTGTCCACATTTCTTTTCACAATAATCCCCCCTCCACCTCACTCTCTGTCAGCATTCGTCATCCAGCCCTTATTATTATTATTATTATTATTGTGGACCGCGAAGGAAACACACACGACCTCGTACAGAAGCATCAAGATTCGATTTTCCTTTGAAAAAAATGTTGTCATCTCTAATATGCAAAAAGGTTGTACAATCTAATCTGAGTTACAGCCTGGTGTACAAGTAACTATTAGATGGACTTCATTAGTCCTCACTTAAGAAAAATGTATTCTCCAGACCAGCCGACTTATTTTTGACAAAAGTTAGTATTCTTTTCCTTGTTCTATCTAAAGAATATTTCCATCAATCTAAAAAAATCGGTAGTTAGCATTATTTTCCTAGTTCCAATCGAAGAGTATTTCTATGTATGTGCGAGTACTCGTATATCACACTAGACTAGACTGTACAAATAAAGGTCGGCACGGACAAGAGAAGAACTGGTATCATAATGACCAAAAATAACAATGAAGCCTCACAATAGCGTCATCATTGACCCATAATATACATTTCAAAGGCTACTTATCTATTCTTCGTGATCGGCCCCACTAGACACAAACCCAAAGGGTCCGCTACTGTTTGGGGTCCCGGGCCTAGGCGCCACAAGAGCCCTTTGTCAATCAAATCTCAAATGTAAACAAACCATCTTTATTGGGGAATCGCAAGGCAGTGGCGGCTCCTGACTTCAAGACTAGGTGAAGACAAATTATACCCAGAAGTATTGAAAAAATAAAATTATTAATTTATCAGATCTTAGTTCTTATGGTCTCATGAACACAGCCCTTTGTAAGTTATGGCTGTTTCCCTGCAGAGCATGATTTTCTCTCATACCAGTTTTGCATCATATAAGTTTTTATAGGTACTTTTTTTGGAGAAAACTTGGTACTTAATAAATAAACAAGGCCAGCAGAACAATTTGTCAACACTTGAGCTGGTACACAGCCATTCATTTTTCATAAGCCATTCAGGCTTGAACTGTATGGCTGTGGGGCAGGCATTTGCTTTACTTTTTTAGTGGTGGTTATAGTCATTGGAGAAATTGGACATCCAGTAATCATAATATCTTTATTATCCTCATTACTTCTTAATCTGAATGGGGTTACTTTTAATGTTTGAAGTTGAACCCCATGATTTTGTGGGAATCTCATTGTTTCTTTGAAATATTGTCATTAATTATTCATTTTAATAAAAAATATTTATTCATCTTGATAAAAAATATTAACTAAAAATGGGTAAAAAGGAATTAAAATAAAAATATTAGGATTATACCTCAGTAGTTAGAACTGGGAAGGAAAGAAAGTTAGTTGAAGACTAAAAATTACAATCCAAAACTGGAAGAAAATCCACCACCAGACTACAAAATAAATCTAAGAAAACATACTTACTACAAATATAAAATCAGCTTAAATTTGTGTTACCATTGATGTTTAAATGACTATTTAAGAAAAACACAGATATTGCCTTATAATTTTAAGTACTTCACTGGAAGCTGTGTGCTTAGCTACCTGCATAATTATAATGTTATTTCTGACACTGAAAGAAGTACATAGCTACTTCATATTCAACTTATTATGAAAAGCACAGGTCAGATCAGGTAGGAATAATGTTTCTATCCTGTATCAAATACTGGGAAATAACTTTATTAACTAGTTACACCAATTAAAAGTCACTTGATTACCGTTGAAAAGATTTGAAAATAATCTAATAAAATTTAAAAAGTGTTTTGTTTACATTCTAAAGATAAGAGATACAATGTTGCCAAGTTAATTTCATAGCTAAATTTCTACAAACTTCAAGAGCTATATTTTAAATTTAAAGAAATCCCTAAAATCATGTAAGACATAATTATTTATTTATTTTAAAAAATAATACTACACCGCCTGAACAGAATTTTCCTTGAGAATTTTATTTCAACACGTCTAATTTCATGATTTTTTTTAAAGTGGTTCCATAGTCAGGATCTTAAACAGGACCACCATTGTCCCTATTTAAAAACTTCTTGGAACAACTAGATACCAGATTATCTTATTTGGCTCAATTTCGGTACCTACATTAAATAATTTATTTCCGAGATTTGACTTCAATCGAGATGTCCTTTTTAAGACTATAGTTGACAAGATACATAAATAGTTAAAATTTATTGGTATCGGCTATCGTTTAGGAACAATGTACAAAACTAGAACCCGAAAAATGAGAAATAATATCCAAAATTCCTGACACAAAATCCTGCTTTCCTAACGCCTACGTTATTATTATTATTATTTATTTATTTTTAATATTACAAGATTGTGCTAGATATGGGAGGCTAAATCATTGACTGGTTTCCTAGGTCTGGCATAATACTACTGGCAACAATGTTAATATCAAAAACACATGACATCGCACATGGTAGGCTTCGTGACATTTCGTATGAGGTCGTGTAGATAATGTAAACTGAACACAACTGAAGACTGTCCTCAGTAGCATATTACATAGATATAGTTCTTGCCTAATATTTCATGATACCTACTTGGAAATACTCAACTCTGATTGGTTGATTCAAGGACAACTGAAGACAATTTCGAATTGTCTTCACATTTGGTGTTCTCCTTGGAAAGTAACATGAAATGTTAAGCAGCATTGATCTATTTTACACAAAGCTTACTCTTTTTTTTTTTTTTTTTTTTTTTTCTTTTGAGTTGGATCAATTTTATTGTGCCATGTTCAAGGGATTATGAGTAGTGTTTTCACTGTTCAAAATTAGGTGAAAATGTCTTCAGTGTCTTCAC
This sequence comes from Bactericera cockerelli, assembly GCA_024516035.1. Taxonomy (NCBI): domain Eukaryota; kingdom Metazoa; phylum Arthropoda; class Insecta; order Hemiptera; family Triozidae; genus Bactericera; species Bactericera cockerelli. The sequence continues at coordinate 20,673,936 of CM044960.1, forward strand.
CCGACGAGCCGCCACTGTCGCAAGGTCTTTGTGAAATATTACACGTGAGCCAAATTCTACCTCAAAAAATCTCACATTTTTTTTTTTTCTAGAAAAACCTGTAGCTCAATGATTATATTATTGGTCCTGGGGTCCAATTAGATTGCCTTGTTGTCGTGTTAATATTGCTACTAATATTAGAAGAACTTTTATAAGCAAGGTATATAGTAATAAATATCAGCAATCTGGGGGGGATGAGTTGTTGAAAAATACTTATTGGATAGTGTGGAACATGTAATAATAATATCGCCTTATTTATACTGCCCGATAAGGACTATAGTCCCATTATTCCAGCAGTAGGCCCAAGACATATTATTATGTGGTAAAAATCCCAAATGGGAGGATAACTTGTCATGTCCCGGCTGGGTTTCGAACCCACGACCTCTGGAACCTGTGGATTCACAGAGTGCCGCATTTACCACTGAGCTACCGGGACAGACTGTATGTAATGACCCAACGGATTCGCCAGCAAATGCAAAGGCTCACAGTGACGCATAACAGGTGGCGTGTCCTCAGCCTAGACTCGGGGTAATACTCAGCGAGGGAGCTGTCTTATTTTCCACATCGGCGGAGCATAACTTTACGACCCAGCGCTGGGATGTAATTATGAATCACTACTGGGGGAGACGCGGAGGAGCGTGGGTTCTAGAGACAACTTTATTTTACTCTCATTTCTTGCCATGTGATATACAGGACTCGTGTTCGTACTGTTCATCTAGTGGATTCACATAATCTGCAAGTGTATAACCGTGAACTGCTGCAGCAAACCTATTTTTTGGAATAGTTCTACTTATGTTCCGTTACATGTCTAAAATTCACCGAGCTCAGTTGCTTGATCGATAAGGCGGTGGACTTGTAATCTGGAGGTCGGTGGTTCAAGTCCCGGTTTTAGCGTAGATTTAGTAAAGCGAGTTAGAGTAGTTGTGACATCACGAAAGTGATTAACACAAATATGATAACTTAAAAAAAAAAACATGTCTAAAATTCAAGAACATAAACAAGAGGTACCTATGTAAGGTATGCACCTTTCATAGAGAAATAAACGTTGTCGATAACTTCGTATTTTAAGGCAGAGTTATTAATTGTGATAACAAAGTTTGCATTTTTTACTGCTCAAGTCAAAAGTAATAAATGAATGCTCAGCTTATCTCGGAAAAAAACTTAATGCAAAATCAGCCTGTCTTTTTCACACCCTATATTCCCCTTCCACTGTAATAACATCACACGATGAATAACACTAGAACAGCAAATCCAATTTCCATTCCTCATTTCCAATCCAACGGTTTCCAGCGCGTCGCTTCGTGTGTTTTCTCAACTTAATTATACGCGTCGATTTATTTTGATTCAAAATTCAAATGACCCGTATGCCCCTACCCTTCCCTATCTGGAGAATGTCTCTTTTTGTCTGCTTTTTACTCAGAAGAACTACATCTAAATATAATATGATTCGATTTGCAGCGATCCATTTAATGAAAGATTTATTGGTGAAAAACTCTGTGAAAAATGTTTTGATATTAGGAATGCTCATAGCAGATTTCTTGGTCTGTTGGTAAATTACTTAGATTACTGATTTATGAACCCATGTATATGTCTGTCGTAGGTTCAATTTTTACAGTGAATTTTGAAGAAAAAAAAGTTTGGTCACATGGTAGAGGTTGCGCTAATGGAGGTCCCGGATTCAACACGAGCTTTCAAAATAATAATGAAACACGTCATGATCTCAGTGAGTGCACAGAAATAACTTGTAGTAGTATCCTCAATCGAATTTTGTTTCAATTAAAAACATATTCTAGTGTTGATCTGTGAATTTCACAGAAGAGGAAGCTCGTCATCACGGATAGGATTATAATTGAGAAGGAGTGTTCTGAGGGAAGTCAGAGTCAGGTTTGATGGACGGGCTAGGAAATTCAATACTACAGCGCAGCGGCGGTTCAAGACTGGAATCCACTCTACAACTGATTAAAATTTTCAAAATTAATAACAAGGGCCCCTAGAGAACGACTAGATTACTAATTATAATATTTGCTAGGCTGTCAGTTTCAGAGTAGACCGAATTTGTTGCTTAATTTGTTCTTCCATAGACCAACTGTTGAGTTTTGTTATCCTTCAGCAGGATTCAGAAATATCATTTCCACAAGACGTAGAACAATGATCTTTCTACGAACTGAAGTTATTCACTATTCAGCAATTTAGTATTTCCTTTAAAAGTTATCATATTTGTGAATCACTTTCGCGATATTACAACTACTCAAACTAGCTTTACTAACTCAACGCTGAAAACGGGACTTGAACCACTGACCTCCAGGTTACAAGTCTGCCGCCTTATCGATCAAGCTACTGATGAGGTCGGTTCCTAAAATGGAGGTACGTAGCAGTCATACGTGTATGGATGAATAATTCCTATATTTCATTGGCGGTTAACTTTTCATTTAGAATCATGAAATCAGTGAAAACAAATGCTATAGCTACATATAACTACTAATGTTCCGAACAGTCAGACATAGCATAAAATATTTATATTTATATCAACATTTTTAAACTTTTTTCAGTGAACTAATCCACAAAACTCACTGACGTTCCACACTTCTTGGTGATCTCATGACAAAAGGTAACTAAGGGAGCATCAAAACTATCAAAAGAAATACCCCATCTGATGCTGTCTCTCACTCTCAAAAAAGAGAAGAAAAAATAGCACAATAACAAAAGGAAAAACACAGAAACAAAATTTTCAAGAGGGAAGTTATCGAGCGAAAATCAGGAGGTTTTGTTGATGGAAGAAAAAGGGTGAAATTCGGGTAAGCTCCACCCATCCACTCTTACCCCACCCAGGAGCCTAGGACACAGAGGGTGAACTGCATGGAGGATGTAGCGCTCACAATACAGTAGTGTTTGTAGTGTTTACAATAGTGTTAATACAATAGTTTTTATATCATCTAGTGGTGTGGAGAGCACACACATAGAGATATAAATAAAATCATTGATACATGGAGACAGGCCTTATTTAACTCTGGCTTTAAAAGAACCCCGGAAAAGCAACTGTGAACTGTTACCACAACATATCAACAACTGTGTAACAACAGAAAAGTATGTTGTTCTAACACAGATTTGACAAAAATTTCATATTCTTCATGATATATCTTCATCATCATCATAGTGTGGCGTCATCGTGAACGATGGTAGCCAGATAGTGGAGGAATGACTCAGCACTTCTACCACTATCTTTACAAGGAGGTTAATAATTGACAAGGGCCCCCAGAACCAAGCCAATGCTGGTCTACTCCCTGTTTATAGTCCCCCAGCCAGACTGCTGGTCTACTCCCTGTTTATAGTCTCCCAGCCAGACTGCTGGTCTACTCCCTGTTTATAGTCCCCCAGCCAGACTTGATACATCTTAAAAATTTATTTTTGAAACTAGTAAAATTGTGACTACGACTCTATGTCTAGGGTTGTGTGTTCAAATCCTCGGTTGGACGGAAAAAAAACAGGGTCATGGAAGGAGCCTGGACATAAGTTCTGGGAATCTGGGCGTTCAATAGATCCTCCCAACTTATTTCGTCCAGAAATGGACTTGAGATAATCTCTAAATATATTTCTTTCAGGAACACGAAAAGAGATGGTAAGTGTATTGGTACAATAATTGTAACAATTATTGTTGAATAATTCTGGACGAAGAGATTTTGGCACATCCACTAATTCTTAATCTTGGGGAGAAAATAATAAACAGTCTAAGTATTGAACAACAATAACTAGTAATTCAGATTGAAAATAAAAATAATGCTTGTTTTCACGGTGAGCTTTACCAGCAAGTGAGGAGGAATGATCCCCTAGCAAGGCGCCACTGGAGGCATTGCATGCTGCTGCAAGAATGTGTTGCGTACAATTGTTAACATGAACATAAATATAGCTTCTTGCTGTCAGCAGGACCCAGGATATTAATAATACTATCCACTAATACTCTCCGGTAAGTAGTGATGGACACGCCTCTTCATTCTTGCAGTACACCTTGGCATAAAGTTCATGGTGTTTAGTAAGTATATACGAATAGAAGTTATTGCCAAATAATACAAATAAATAAAAAGACACAAAATCAAACGAAACAGTAAAATAATTAGAAATGGTTTTTGATGTGCATGGCAGTCAATTCTGTGTATAAAAATACACTTTTAACCTAGAAAAAATAATCTCTTTTTCAGACAACTTCTGTTTCGATGTATCATCAGTACTCAACTCTTTTCATACTTCCCTGAAAGCATACTGGACAATATGTGGGTAAAAAACCACGGCTATAAAAAATACGCTAAGCAGAAAACGACATTTCAAAATAATAAATACGATTTCATACAGTGTTTCAGTGAACTCTATCACAAGTATCACATGTTGCACCCTGTATGTTTTTTAGGAACACACTGGAAAAGAGTAATGATACTACGTGGAAAGTTTTGACACACATATCCGTGGAAATCTATCAACAAACTACAAACCTCATCAAACAATACAAGAGATCATGGAGAACATTATACAAACATCTGAAGCCATCGCAAGAAACCTACGTGTTTCTAATGTAGCACAAGATTGCGAACAAGATGCTGTATTGAATTTCATAGATAACAATACATACACACACTCACTACTATAAGAACACGGTGAGAGTCCAGATCAGACTGATAAGAGCCCAGAGTGAGAGAGAGAGAGAGAGAGAGAGAGAGAGAAGGAGGAGGAGAAGAAGTATGATAATCTGGTAATATTTATTGCCGCTTTATTTGTTTATATACCTGAGGAAGTTATAATTTTTATATCATTAATAACTCATCTGCATATCTCCTAGCATGAAGCTCCAGACCTCCCACCACGCCTGAGCTTGGCCTGATACTGCCTGCATTCCAAGACCAATAAATGATCAATCTTGGAATCGGCCAAGCTCTACGATTAAATCCCTTTTTAATCTTGAGCTAGATCTTATATTTGCGTCATTCGCAATTGTTTTGTCGTTTTGTTCTTAACGCCTCTTCATTTGAGACAGAGGTTTTACCCCCTATTCTCAGAATACTTAACCTGCTACCCAAATTATCCTCACACAGGCTGGGTTGGGTCAGGAGGTTCGACCCAACCATCACAAAAGTTCGACCCTGGGAGTCATCCACCAAGTTTTCACCTCGCTGAACGTTGCTTAATTTTAGATATCCTTATAAGAACTTTTTTATGCAACGTGCTTTTCCGTATTTCACGTTTACTTATGAAAAATGCTTTTCATTGGTCTTCTCATCTCTTCCTATAGACTTTCCTGAAAATTGAAACTTTCACTTTCAAGAAAAGTGTTATTCCGTCAAGACCTGTTGAAAATTACACCGAGGACAGTCATCAAAGTGCGCAAGGCCCTAATATACACTGGGCGATTGTAAACTCCCCCGCTTTCATACAAACTCCCCCGATTGCAAATTTGGGACTTAAAAAGGTACATGAAAATTCCCCCGATTGCAAAAAAAAGGTATAATGTAAATTCCCCCGATGGTCAACCTACAGAAAATAACAAAAATGTCAGTTTATTGAATATTTGTAATCAAGTTTCGATATGCCTTGGGTGTATAGTAGGGTTAGGTAAAATACAATGAAGGCCATGCCTTGCTTTTATAGTAGGGTTAGGTAAAATACAATGAAGGCCATGCCTTGGGTTTATAGTAGGGTTAGGTAAAATACAATGAAGGCCATGCCTTGGCTTTATAGTAGGGTTAGGTAAAATACAATGAAGGCCATGCCTTGGGTTTATAGTAGGGTTAGGTAAAATACAATGAAGGCCATGCCTTGGGTTTATATAGCAGGGTTAGGTAAAATACAATGAAGGCCATGCCTTGGGTTTATAGTAGGGTTAGGTAAAATACAATGAAGGCCATGCCTTGGGTTTATAGCAGGGTTAGGTAAAATACAATGAAGGCCATGCCTTGGGTTTATAGTAGGGTTAGGTAAAATACAATGTAGGCCATGCCTCGGTTCATTAATTGAAGGCTATGCCTATAAGGAAAAAAAGATTGCCTACATACCTACAATATACAATTTTATACCTGTACGTACAGAATCGGGGGAATTTACCATGAAACCCTCAGGTAATCAAATATTTTACCGGGGAATTTACAACCGGAAATACGAACCTTTCAAAAAACCGGGGGAATTTACATGTGTCCTATACACTACCTACATGACTACACTAATTAAGTGGAATTCATTGACTCATCGCTGTATCTACAAAGTGACAAAACCCATGACTCTGAAATTATACTTCAAAATTTCTTCATGTCCCGATGAGCGAGCATAGTATAGTATACAGTATGTTTCAGAAAAGGTGGCCACCCCCTCGTAACTTTTGAACGCGACGGAATTTTTCAATTCTGTAAAGTCCTAGGTATAGGAAGTGCCCTATGGCCCATCCTGTGGTCATATTTATTTTTGGCCCCGGTCGGCCCTTCCGGCTTTTAGGCCATATTTTTTCATTTTTCTCGCGAATTTTAAATGGAATGCTATATTTTTTATTCCTGTTAATTTAAGTCTAAGTTAAGCTGAGTACAATGAGCTTTTAAAATTTTCAAAAACTTTATCAGGGGCGGAGCTAGTAGGGTGCAAGTTTCAAAACTGTTACATCCTGTATTTCAGCGTTAGTTAGATTTTTTAGTACTTTTTTTATGTTCATAGGTTCAAAATATTGTTTTACACCATATGAAATCAAAAAAAATATTCTTGTTTACTTTTAATCAGGGTCATAGTAAGATTTTTGTAAAAGTACTTTTTTTTTCACATCAATTTTTCCGTAAATTAATGGTGTTCTCGAAATTGGCATTTTTAGAGGTGAAAGTCTGCAGTGACATATGTTTTTTATGTTTGAAATCGAAAGAAAACTTAACGGAGAAGCAATTAAGATCATAAAAAAAGCCGTTTAACCTGCTAGTTTTTTCACGCCAGTGTCCGGTAAAGTGGGTGAATTTCGTATTGGATTTTTTTTGTTGAGGAAACACAATTGGTATAGAAAATAAATAATACCTAATAAGGGAATAATACTTCAATTAACATAACTAAATGCGAAATAAATGAAGATTATTTCTTCTAAATCAGTGCCGGATATTTTTTTTTTTTAACTCTCTTTTTCTCTCTCTCTTCTCCTCTTTAAAATAATTGAATTGGTTTAATTTTCACCCTCAAGAGTTTGGTACTTGACCTGGTTTTTTTTTCTCTTAAATTTCGAGATAATTAGATTTTTATTTAGAGACCTGGTATTCATTACTAGCAACACCAGTATGATTTTTTTTTAATTTGGGTTTAATATCGCGTTCCAACTGCATGGTCATATCATAACGGGGGTGTTACCCTCCATTCGCAAGAAACTCACCAACCTCCTAAACACATTTATCTCACCCAGCCTGGGTTAGGCCGGAATACCAGCATCACGAAGTCTTCTCCTCGCTAGACGTTGCTTAACTTCGGTGATCCTACAAGAATCGTTGCATTCAAAGCGCCATCGGACTGATTCCAGCATTATTGACAATGTGTTTTCTACAGATTTTACCAACTTACCAACTAAAATTGTCTCAAGAGGGGACCCCTAGGCCGACTTTAGAAGCAGCATTATCCGATAATTATTTTTGATACAACTTGAACTTTGAAAAGTGAAAAAAAGAGAGAGAGAAAAAAAAAAAAAAAAATATCCGGCACTGATTTAGAATAAATAATTTTCATTTAATTTCGCATTTAGTTATGTTTATTGAAGTATTATTCCCTTATTAGATATTATTTATTTTCTATGCCAATTGTGTTTCCTCAACAAAAAAAATCCAATACGAAATTCACCCACTTTACCGGACACTGTCGTGAAAAAACTAGCAGGTTAAATGGCTTTTTTTATGATCTTAATCGCTTCTCCGTTAAGTTTTCTTTCGATTTCAAGCATAAAAAACATAAGTCACTACAGACTTTCACCTCTAAAAATGCCAATTCCGAGAACACCATTAATTTACGGAAAAATTGACGTGGAAAAAAAAGTACTTTTACAAAAATCTTACTATGACCCTGATTAAAAGTAAACAAGAATATTTTTTTGATTTCATATGGTGTAAAACAATATTTTGAACCTATGAACATAAAAAAAGTACTAAAAATCGAACTAACTCTGAAATACAGGGTGTAACAGTTTTGAAACTTGCACCCTACTAGCTCCGCCCCTGATAAGGTTTTTGAAAATTTTAAAAGCTCATTGTACTCAGCTTAACTTAGACTTTAATTAACAGGAATAAAAAATATAGCATTCCATTTAAAATTCGCGAGAAAAATGAAAAAATATGGCCTAAAAGCCGGAAGGGCCGACCGGGCCAAAAATAAATATGACCACAGGATGGGCCATAGAGCACTTCCTATACCTAGGACTTTACAGAATTGAAAAATTCCTTCGCGTTCAAAAGTTACGAGGGGGTGGCCACCTTTTCTGAAACATACTGTAGTACTGCTTTATTTAGACTGTCGGCTCGAGACAGGAAGTCCCATTACGCTAACAGTTTAATATAGCACCTCTTTATTTAGAGCATAAGATAGAATTCCAAAGGCGACGCCAGTGAGTAATCCTTTCTGCGACGGAGTGTCGGGAATGCGCTAGTAGTTGTTTTTCATAAAATAAAACTGTGATCGAATCATCTTTTAACGCTCATTTAAGAAATATTGAGATAGTTTCTCTAAACCAGAATTCTGCCTGTTGTTTCAATCGGCTTGATTGCGATTCCCAAAGGCTACGTACACATGTCAAGTAAATCCTTGTACGTTTTGAACGGAGCTTTACCTTTTTCGTTCAAATGCCCTGCAGGATATCAGTTCTGGTCTGTGGAGATTATTAACAATCAATTAGATTCAATATTGAGTTAACCTGTGTGCGTCCACACAGTTCGTACTATATGTATGTGTTCTTGGCACATCCACTGATTTCTATTATTCTGTTTGTGAACCATGTTGATTGAGTTCATCACTTCTTTAATTGTGTTTGCTAATACATGTTGCATATTTATTTCTGAGGCTAAGGTGTCCGAATTATGAAACAGGACTAAAATCAGGATAAGCCAAACTTTCTTTCAAGTCGGGTTCTAGTGGTCCGCTGTGATTGGTTGAAACTTTCATCTCTGAGGGTCTGTCAGGTTATCTTAAATTTAATCCTGTATTATTATGACTCGGCCCTAACACGCACTCCTCATGGGATAAAGAACTTAGTTATTTACATAGATACACACCATGGATTTCAAGGTTACACAGATCCAAATACACAAAATCGATTTTAGTAAAAAATCAACGTTTTTAACAAACGAACTACTCTCTGGATATGCTCATTTTACTAATGGACCTGAAAGTGCCTCACACCTTTGGTATCCATTGGAAATTCACAGAATGATATCTTTGTTAGTATGTAATTTATGTAAATTATACTGGTGTAGTATATTTTTAAACAACTTCATCCTCGTACAATTTGAGGAAGGTTCCAGTGATTTTCCAACGAAATCACTGGAACGGATGCTTAAGAAAATCAAGAGTCAAGATGTTGATCTCAAGTTTGGCTGTGTGAATAAGCTATCTCCTCACGTCCCGTGCGAGGCAGGTCTTGTAGGGGTTAACACGTTGCGTGTTTCAACGCCAGCTCTTGTAAACACACAAAGCAGCGGCATGCTTTATCATTCCCACTTATTATACCAGGTATATAGTCTTCTCATGATATGTGACCGTGCGTTATCCCAGGATATGTCTAATGGCTGGTCAGTATAAAATATCGTTCGGTACTATCTTGTCTAGTAGAAAATACATCAAAGATTTATGAAAGCGATGACAAGCGCGATAGACCATTGTCTCTGCTAGTGGCTAGAGGAGTCCAAGAGATTTTAGTAGAATTACAGTCTTGAATTCAACATTTCAAAAACCAACGGAGAGCCCCCAATGTAAGTTTTTTTAAAAAAGTTATCATATTTGTCTCAATCACAATTATTATGATATCATTTTATCACATAACTACTCAATCTCACTTTACAAAATATTTGCTTTGTCACTTGAACCACCAACCTCTGATTACAAATCTACCGCCTTATCGATCATGCTACTGAGGAGAGCTCCTAATGTAAAATAAAGATGATGACCGGAAATAAAACAAAATTTTGCTCCAATGTTATACTGTTACTGATGTTGATAGTTTTATATGATACAATGCAACTAGTTCTAAGAATCGCAAGTCTTAGTAATATATACTCAAAAGGTTGAAATTTTAAGATATTGGTATAAACATCAACTAAATTGATTGTGGAGAACGCAGTACAAAGCAAATGACAAGGTGGAGATCTACTTGAGAAAAGGAGATTAGCGCCACGATAAGGAGCATTAGGAAACATGCGACAAGCCGCAGGAATTTATCAATTTATTGTCCTTCTCAAATATATAAAAGTTAATTCGATAAAATCAACGAAGTGTTACTAACAACGATTCAAGGAACATTAAATTCCCGGATTCCTCATACTTAAATCCTCCAAAAAACAACATCATATAACAGCAAGAACAAGAACAACATTAACGACTATTTGATTGAGATGAAACCATAAAACACCATTAAAACATGGTACAGAATATTCATCTCAGAAATTGCTATTAGAACTATAACTCTGAGCTTTCATACATAATTTAACGACTCTTTAAAGTATGAATCAGTAATAGAAAAAACAAACAATCTAAAAACATTTTTCAAAACCATTCGAATGCACCATCAAAATACTTTCTTTCCAGCTTTATTTGAAGAGAAAAATTGAAAATTTCTTAACCCTGAGAAAGTATTGGAGAAAATTGCAAAAATTACCTGTTTTTGATAGGGGAGTTTGCAAAAATTATTTTTTTCTTATAAAGGAGAATTTTACCTTTTTGGTGGTGTTTACATTAGACCTTTTCACTACTGATTTACATCATGCAGAATTCAGATAAATTTAACAATATAAGATGACTAATCCGAGTGGTTTGATCGAGAGGGCAGTGGACTGGTAACCTAGAGGTCGGTTGTCCGAGACCAAATCTGGGGTGATTTGTGTGAAAATAGGTCGTTGAGGTCGTTGTTGAATGAAAATAGGTCAATCAAAAGCATGCAATCCGGAAAAAGAGATATTTTATTTTATACATGGTCACAAGTTGAAGAGGTCTAAAGACATCGAATTAAAATGGAGTTGAACAGATTCAACTATTCCAATCGAAACATCAAAACTAAACTAAACGAGAATGGGAAGTAATGATATAAAAACAAATATCATTTTATAAAAGATATAAAAATGTTAATAAATAATACAAACAATTCATTAATAACAGGAAATAAATAATAATAATAAGGCCTCAGCAGTACTGGTTTGGTTTAGCCAAATAACAACAATCTCACAAAAACAAAGAGAACCAAACTGATTTGGCGCCAGTTGCCAGGAGGTCCTCATGATGTACGGACCCCATGGGGTCACCCAACCGACTGTCATTTCAACTGGAAGGATTCGGAGAGGTTATCCTCGGATCCTGGGGCTAGAAGGATAAAGGATTAGTAGATCTTCATTTCTAATAGCCATTGGGTCGTGTAAGATATTTCTATTTGGAATCCTCTGTGAGAAGATTGGCGGTGACTGTAGCGGTAGAGGTGTCTCTCTCATCAACTCTTACACAAATAATTGTAAAAATAACCGCTATTTTATTTCTAATGATGTCACTGTACAGGCTGTACAGTACACAATAAACTGAGTCTACTGTGGTGAATCATCGTAAAAATGAAGGGAAGAAAAAATGTACATAAAACTTGAGCCAAGATCATTCACAGACATGTTGACACTCTTCGTGATAAACAAAATGAGCTGAGACCATTACCCGTAAGGTTATGTGTGGATTGTGTCTTGCAGTGGACTGAGCAGCGTTGCCACCAGCTACAGTTTGAATCAAGACACCATTAAAACTTTGAAAGGTAGTTAAACAAATAAGAAAACTAGTGCTAATATTGTTAGCTCTATGAATTCAATGGAAACATGCCCCGGGAGGGTGCGTCTACATCTCAAGCCATTACGAACCCACTCACTTTTGTTACTCAGTGGTCAGTAGCGGCTCAATTTTCAATCTCAGAGGTCAGTTCAGCTGGGGCTACATCCGAGTATCAGTGAAACTATCATCTGAAGTCGCAGATATTAGTGAGACCATCAACTGAAGTCTAAGATAATAGAAAGATTATTATTATTAATTGTAATAGAAAATTTAGATATTGACTGAGGGCTATCGATGAAAAAGAGATAAGATTGGCTGATGGACCTGCCAGGAGATGCTGCCCTCTTTAAATATCTCTGACGCCGACGGTGGAATAAATTTTTCTCTGTTGACCTCTTCAGAATTATCAATTACGAAGTGAGCAAATATTGCGGTTGTATCAGAACATTTGAAGCATGATTATTTATTAACTTGAGTCTTTTAACATTTTCACTCATTATTATACGAGTATATAAATGACGATCAAATCTTTCGTCTGAAAAGTCGAGCAAAGGTACCAAGGACTCACGTTAGGTCATCTCACAAGGCGCAATATCCTGCCGGTACACACAGGCCGCTGAAGTGGCAGATCCCGCGCCCCCAGTGTCCCGCGTCCTTACTCCCCGGACCCATAGAGGAGCAAGTTCATTAGGACGAGAGTAATTGTTCAGTTTTTCACTTTGATTTAAACGTTTTATAATGAGTGCTTAGCCCGTTGCCAACACATGTAACAATATCATGGGCATCTGAAATAACATCATTCCCAGTCTGCATAATTATATGGAAATAATATTTTCAAAATAACTTGATACCATCAATTTAAACATTGAATACCACAATAATCATTTTACAGGTGGTGTGCCAGGAAAACGTAAACATGCCAGGAATTCCGGACACCCGTCTAAGAGAAAATCCCAACATTTTCTTCTCTCTCCCCAACAAAAGAGACATATACTTATTTAAATCTCCAATCAGTCGTGCCAATGGAGCATTACAACAACACTGACCCAAATGATAGACCCCTAATGCAGATCCCAATAATCCATACTGACCACTGACTAACAGACCTACCCTAACATCAGTCATTGTCCATTTACCTATGTCAAACCGTGAGGCAAAACTAAATGGAAGTAGATGCTTAAACAAATGATTGAAACATCAAAGGGTTAACCGATTGGGGCTGTGCATGAAAGCAGTAAATTCAAAAAATCAAAGCAATACTTCCCTCCTGGTTCATTGATTTTAATTGGGCCGATATGGTGAGGCCCAGACGTGGTTACTCTTTCCGAACTTCAATGAGCCAATAAAATTTCTATATTCCAATATTTTATCTGAAGTAAACAAGCTGGATCATTTCAATAATGCTTGGATAACACTTTGTATTTGATGTGCACCTTTTTAAATAAACGAGAAAATCAATCTGTTAACCATTATTATTATTTCTCAGGACATAGTAACAAAAGCCTCAACTGTTGTGGACGATCCCGGGGGATGCAGTTGAAAAGTTTGATGGTTACTTTCAATGCTGACAGAGGTGGTAAAAATGTTCAGTTTGAAAACCCTGACTTATGAAGAAACAAAGGGCTCTGGCAGATAGAAGCAAGGGTTTTCTATTGGCGGGTGACGTGCATGATTCCAATGGGGAACTGAAGATCCCGCCAGGACCAACATTCATGTTAATTAATGACTATAGAGGAATTGTTTCATTTCCAAGAGCTGGCCTAACGTAGTATCACATTACCAAGTTGAGTCCTAATGTCCACCAAGAGCTTTGGTTTTTTCCAAACTGTCCCCTGAGTACGGACCCCTCCATATACCTACTGAGAACATGGTCTCAATGCATCAGTAATTTTTTCCAGCTCAACCTAAAAACCGGTTTTTTACATTATTTAAAACAAACAGAAATGTCAAGCTTCATTATTTATACTGAAAATAATGTGGTGTGTATATTCAAATCTCGAATGTTTTAAATATCATTAGACGACGTCTTTCCTTTCTCCTTTTTTTTCTGAATTTCTTCAACTATCCTGCCCGGTGTTTCTGATTAAATCGTCGAGAAGAATTCCAACGTGAGGACGAGGTATAATTGAAATTATACTCCAAGCATACAGGGTACCTGTGTTGGAGAACACATTTTCACATTAGAGTATTCAAACAAGATAAACTTATTTAGAAGTACTAACTTTTCTGTTTCTGTTCACTATTTCTGCTCAAGGCACGGGTTCCAGTTTCACCCTGAACATATGACATGAGACAGAAGGGGGTTGGGAACCCAAGAGAAGGGCAAGTCAGAAATATGGTCATCGTTTGCTCAGAAAATGTGAAAAGCACTTTGAATGTGTTTGCCGAAGCAGATAGAAATCAAAAAGAAAAACGTAAAATAGAGACGGGCAAGTCAGAAATATGGTCATCGTTTGCTCAGAAAATGTGAAAAGCACTTTGAATGTGTTTGCCGAAGCAGATAGATATCAAAAAGGAAAACGTAAAATACTTAATTGATACATATATTATTACGTAACTTACCAAATAGTCTAATACTAATATAGGGTGTATCAATATCCAAGATCACTTACCTAGAACAAAGAGAAAAATATAAAAGAATTAGGGTTAATCACGATTGACGATTGTGACGATTATTGAAACCTATCTTAATGTGAGAGAATGTGACGATTATTGAAACCTATCTTAATGTGAGAGAATGTGACGATTATTGAAACCTATCTTACTAAAACTCGTCATGCTTGGGACTCGAACCACTGACCTCCAAGTTACGAGTCTGCAATCTTAACGATAGAGCTACTGAGGTCAGTTAGTATTTACAGAACCTTGCCAACTACACATGGACTGTATTATAATTTGGCAAGTGGAGATGTCAACTGCATGGAAATAATTGACGGAGTTACCCAACAGAAAAGCACCGTTTGTCAGCAGTTTGTTTACAATTCCAAATAGCCTTCAGAAACTGATAGACAATGAAATCAAATAGGGATTAGACATCGTAAATCTTTCAGTCATATGCAAAAAGGTACAAGGTACGTTAGTGTATTGTATTTTTTTTTTTTTTTTTTTTTTTTTTTTTTTTTTAAAGATGAGTGTTTCACAGCCTTTTTTATTTCGTAGCCATGAAACAGGAGCTACTGTAGACGCTTGTGGTCTGTGTTGTAGCCTGCCCATCCCGTAGTATGCCTCCCCTCTGATGGGCGAGAAGTGACACAATACTTCCCATTTAGGTGCTGGGTCAACACGAGCGCACCGGAAGGTATCCCTTACAAACAATTGTAACCAAATTAAGAATACAAATTTTTGTCGGCACGGGGGATCGAACCCGGGACCTTCCGCATGGCAAGCGATTGCTTAACCACTGAGCTAATCGCGCGCTTGTATGTATGTTTTTTTTTTTTTTTTTTTTTTTTTTTTTTTCATCCTTATTCAGTAAATCAATATGCAGAAGGCATACAGATACAAAATCATACAAAAACTACAACTGTGTAATAAATGGTATTCAAATAGCTTTACATTGAAGATATTCAAATGGAAATTATTGTAGTATGAAGAACAAAGAAATCAAGATTTATTTTGGCAACTTTCAACATGGTTCTGAATCATGAATATAAAGAATCAAGATGTATTATTATGATACGAAAAGCGTATATTTTGCTAAAAGAAGAAGAAGTACTTTTAGTGAATGTACTTGAAAACTAATATGCCAAAATGGACATTGGATAAGTCACTTCCTCATGTTCTTAAATTACATAATAGGTACCAACATTTTCATAAAAGTCCATCGACTCTCTATTATTCTGTGATATAAATATTGTGTTTCAAGTAGGTAGTTAAAGGTTTAAATCGGAAATTGTAAAAAATCCAGGATCTTACATACCTAATCTATAAAGTTATGGCAAATGAATATTTAGATCTATATAATCGTAGAGCAAAACAAATGTTTTAAGTACATACATAAAATATGCAGAAAAGAAGACTTTCAGAAGGAAATTAATAATGGCTATAAGGAACATTAATATGTCACCGACACTAAAAAACCATGCTGTACTTATGATAGTTATGTCTTTAAAAATTGTCCTTTGCAGGCAATAAAATATACGAACATTAATATTGTAACAGAAGACAGTGGTTATCAATGTCTTTATATCAGAATAAAACGGCGTTTACTGCAATTTTTCAATAGTGCATTTTACGGAGATAGATTTTGATAGCATTAATTAATAAGTAATATTAATAACACCATTTAACTGTGGTGACCACCTTTTAAACGGGACATGAGTTAAATTTATGCGACAATAAATAGATAGATAGGAGTGCTAAACTTGTGAGGATTTTCAGTTCGTCTGAAAAACCTGTAAAAAAGGACTTGATAAAAAAGGAATAATAGTACTGTCTTTAAAAAAGAAAGTCCCCGTTTCTAAGGAATAAGTAATGACTAATCAACAAAAACTGAAAATACATTAGTGACAAAAAACACAGTAGTCACAGTGGCCGAGTGATGTAGCGCACTAGGTTCGAATACCAGCGGGGTAGAATTTTTACTCTGTATTTGGATGTCCAGGGTCCACTCTTACCTAATTAGGAAAACTGACTAGTTACTTGCGTAAGTAATGAGTGTAATGATCAGTGGTGATATAAGACCAGATTATAATCAATAAAATCGGATTATTTTATGGAAGTTGGAAAGAATATTTTCCTTTTGTTCACACCTGAATAAGACTGATACAAGTTTAGAGTTCGAAAAAAAACTATTCAAAAACACAGTTCTGCATATTATTTTAGTGCGCCTCATTTTCTTGTTTTATGTCCTTCAGTAAATTTTAGGAATCGCTGTACCGGGAGAGCCCAGGACAATTTCAGTACCAATTAAATAAATCCCCGTAGAGACTTGAATGGTAACGTAATATATATTACAGGTACTTAAACAGTATTTATTTTAATACATTTCGAGGACATCTCCACAGGTCCCTGATGAGAGGAACTTGATAAGAGGGCTCTTGATTTATGTGGGACAATAGAGTTTGAATGTTAAGTACCTTCCAGTGAGGAGAGAGGGGCCAAATCGGTGAGATGTGAATGTGGTTAGATTTTAATGTCGCTATAAACCAAATTGAATGGGAATATCTGTGAAAATAGGGTTTAGATATCATCTGCCTCTTTATTTGATTAGCGACAAAATGTCAAGAGACTCGGATATAAAGGAAAAATTTCATCTACAAGAATCTAACGAAAAAACGATGTAAAATGTAACAGTACAATATTATACCATCAATGATTACCCACCAGACGTGGAATGAGGCTTCCTGTCTATCAGCCTTTGGACAAAATTAGACGAAAGAAGTACGCTGAAAAGAAGCACCTAAATCTTGGAAACAAGGGTTCTATCCAGCACAGAGGAAATATTGTAACACATGGAGGACAAGATCAGATAGTACGTACATTATTTGTACATCTTGCTTAGCATTGGAGGTGCAAGCATTCGATCAAGAAGTGCAAAGTTTATATTTGAAGTTTTGATAAAATACTCTGTTAGGACTGACTAGTTTACCCTGGTGTTGTTACACTATCACATGAGCATCGGATATTTGGTTGTAAGTTCCTCGGTCCATTCAAACCTCATGAATGAACTTAAAGCGAGGAGGGGGCGTGAACTGTGGTGTCAATTTTAATAACAGGTTCAACGATTAGGTTGCGTTTCAACAAGTAGTTCCTCGTTGGGTGATGTGAGAGAATTGCCCTCAGTATAGAATGTTCTCAACAGGACCAGTGGTGATACCAGCACAGGGTGTTTCTAAGGAAATGCTACCACCGGATCCAAGAAGACGGTGCGGAGAAGCTCAAGATATGATGATTCATATTACTTTAGCGAATCCTGAGTGAAGGAGTGATCAAACGAATAAAATAAAATAAGGCTTCGGCATTGGTATTAATTTTTATAATAAAAATATAAAAACTTGCTGCAGAAAAGATTTTAATTTGGGTGTAAAGTCGCAACTGCATGGTCAATATGGTCATATCACGACGGAGGTGTTACCCTCCATTCGCAGGAAACTCACAAACCTGTTACCCACATTGACCTCACCCAGCCTGGGTTGGGCCGGAATGCCAGCATCAGCAAGTCTTCACATCGCTGGACGTTGCTTAACTTCGGTGATCCTACGAGAACTGGTGCATTCAACGCGCCATCGATGCGGGAGCAAGTTTATCAAAAGACATCAAAGCCTCTGTATTGCATTCAAAGTCTTCATGCTAAAGAAATATTAGAGCAATAATTTTGATATTCAATCTGCGGCATTGCTTGGATTTAGAGTCCAATTTGAAGAGATTTTTTTAGAGCAAAGATTATCTTGATACACCAAGGACAAGCCCTGCTTCGAATTAAATTCAAACAAAAATGGTAAAGTCCAAGTAAAGTGAAGAAACATTTTGCAATTTATACGTAGCATACATCAAATGAATAAAGTTTCAGTCCTCAAATAGCGAATCTGATCAGATACCCTATAGTTTTTTCTAATTTAAAAGTTCATGAAACTCAGTGGTGTATCTAGAGACAGATGCTTCTGCAATATGTAAACTAAAACAATTTCTGATGTTGATATTAGTGGTTCCTAGATTTTTTCATGGATTTTGAGTTCATTTTCATTGACAATAAAACACTCATTTGTATGTATTAGTTACAAAATTACTTTGTAGATATTGTACAATATCAGTAATGGTACAATATTGTATCAGTAACAATATTAATACATTATCGTATTAATACAATATCAATATTATATCTCAATCAATCAACAATATTTAGTTAGTTGAATCACTCGTGATCAGTTCTTCACATACGTATACTAGGTCTGGCTATTAAGTTCCAAGACTGATGCTGTTAAAATGTTAGCATGCAAGAGATTGAAATTGTACATTTTTGGAAAGCTGGAACACTTGTCTTATGATTGACACGTGTTGTGATTCTGAAAAGAAAAAAAAAATTCTGTCACTAGAGGCAATCGCCCAAGACCCTTTCGTATTGTGTTGCAAGAAATATATGATTGCTGTTAAATTGAGCCAACTGTTTGGTACATAGAAAGGCACGGTGGAAAAGTTAGTTGACTGTATTAATTTTGGTATAAAAAGGCTGCTGGTTCAATATTTGACACGGAAAGAAATAAAATAAAGAAAACTGGGAGTATTTTTTTTTTTTTTTTTTTTTTTTATCTACAATGTTTAAATATTATAAATTTCCCTCTAAGTACTATGTTTGTGTACTTTTAGGGACTGTGAGGAAATGTCCGAGGAATTCATTTATAGCTTGTTTCTTGATGGTCAGCATTTCCTCGGACAATGTTCACACACACACAAAAGCCAGCGTCGATGCATGTTGAATACACCGTTCCCTTCAGAACACCGAAGTTAAGCGACATCCAGCGAGGTTAAGACTTGGATGGGTGACCATTCAAATTCTAATTCTCGTGACGCTGGCTTTTTTCCCGGCCCCACTCAGGCTGGGTGAGGTCAATGTGAGTAGCAGGTTTGTGAGTTTCCTGCGAATGGAGGTAAAACCCCCGTCGTGATATGACATGGCAGTTGAAAGCGACGTTAAACCCCAATTAAAAAAAAAAAAAAAAAAAAATGTTCACACAATTACGCGGACGCGGGTACCAAACACAAACAGTTTCTGGGGTTTTTCTAATTTTCATTCAAGATTAAGTTTGTCTCACGCACTCTTCATCAACTTGAGTGGTATCAGAAAGCATTTCAGTAGCTTCACGCAGGGCCAAGCCTCGACCCCACTACCTGCCACTGAAAGCTGAGATTTGTTTGTTTAAGATTATAATTATTCTTTCCAACTCACATGTATCATTTGAATCATTTCCTACTACATATAATTTATTACTTACTGAGAATTAATAGCCTACTGGAAATATTGATTAACCCACAAGTGCAAACTATGCCTTGGAAACTCGTGTTAACTTCAAGTTCTCTTTAGCTTTCGAATTTTATTTTTGGTTTTGCATAAGTTGCATAATGCATTTTAAATGTTCCTCAGAGTACGCCTTGTCGAACGAGCTACTGAGAAACATTTAAATATCGTATTTGGTATTCATGATTTACATGTTTTTAATAAAACTTGCTTTGTCACTACAAACGGCAGATTATCTAAAATTTTGACTGATTCCATTACTTTTCTTTCTGTAAGGTAACGAAGGGTTAATTTCCTCTCAGGTTACCCAATTCATCCATACAAAGTATTTTTGATTTTAACGCCTATAAATTATTCCTTCACAAATATGTAAGTATCCAAAACATAGTGAAGACGAATTAAAACTATTACCAGAATGGTAGATAATTTACGGTTCTAGAAATATCTTCATTTATCAATGATATCAATAAGCAAATAATAATATTAATACTAGTTGTGCTATAGCTTTTTAAGTTATTAAAGACAAGGCTTACAAAAATTTAAATTTTGTATTAGCTTACAAAATATCCAAAAATAGTACTTAAATATAACGAACAAATCTGTTTTTAAAAGCACGAATTCAATTGGCATAGATATAGAATCTTCTGACATTCAATAAGAGATTTTGTGGTTGAGATGAAGAAGGTGCAGAGAGAAGACTTCTGCACACAGTACACACACACACACATAGCAGACACACACAGACATACATGCACACATACAAACACACACCAACACACAACTGAGCTGCCTCAGGGTCAACCAAGTGACAAATAGAGCCCGGATACCTTTTTCTGGGTTCCACGACATGTTGGTGAGTATATTATACCGAGGATCTTACATGTCCTTATCAAGATCTCTGGTCTATACAAGTGTGTACAACTCTATACAGTGTGTACAACTCTATACAGTGTGGATTGAAGTGTGTAGGATACAAAACAGAATGTCCCACCAACTCGTAGTTACTAACCTAAGGCAAGGAGGGAAGTAATCACACAGCTTGAACACTTGGTATCTATCAGAGATTACAAAATTTGAAAGAGTACATACAAATTACTCACTGATTTGAATGAAAATGACCCAAAGATGTAATAAATTTATCCTATCCAAGATACAAAAAAAAAAAAAATTATCCTGGAACTTGCAATTTCAGAACATAATGCCGATCAAAATGTTAGACTTAGGGGCGAATTATAAAACAGGATTAAATTTACGATAAGCCAAACCCCCTCGAGACGGAGTTTCAACCAATCACAGAGCACTATAGCCCATCTTGAGTGACAGTCTGTTTTATCTTAAATGTGGGACTTAATACTCCTATGAGACAGTGTAAGTGAGGCGATTTATATTTTTTTAAAAAAATCTGTTTTATAATTTGGCCCTTACCACTTCAGGCTCACCCTGTATAAGAAGAGGAAAACACAAGCCTGATGGAAAAAGCCGTGTCATTTGTTATCACTCATCGTCATCTCCAGACCTAACGGATACGAGAACCGGAATTCGGACCATTTGAATTTATTTTCCTCTCCTTTCTGGGACTGAAGCAACTGGCCAGACAAAGGTTAGAACCTGTTGTGAGAAAGCTAGACTAAATATTTTGAAAATAAATACACATACATATCTCCAAAAACTGTGTAGATGGGACTTTCAGTTGAGGGTAAAATGAAGAGCCCGAGTGCTTGTCACATCAGACCGTACCTTAAAAGACACGCTCTAATTTCTAGATCTAGGCTATTATGAACACTCAAATATAATCATTTGATTAGAAATATGATGCTATTCTGCTATTGCTCTTAACCATGTTCAGACTTAAACCTTGAACTTTTTTTTGATAAAATAGACATGTATAAAAATCAAATAAATAGAAAACTTACTACTGATATAAATTCTACCTCACTTCTGCTGATCAAAATGGAACATAGATCCTTTGCAGTCACTTTCTCAAATGTAAAGTTCTTCATCGAGTTGTCTTTTCTTTCCCATTACGTGACATACGAAATGGCCCAGACAAATTAATTAGCATAAACAGAGATCTCGGTGGGGGCACCTCCATTACTTATGTAAATATTTACTCTAGAGTACCAAGCGGACATAATTAGGTACTCGGATTAAAAGCAGTTAACCAAAGCAGGTACGGACATGCGGATATAGTTCATCATTCCAAGCCAGGCTGACAGGGACGGGGTCAGGAGCTTTCGTTGTTATTAGATTTGCTGTCTTTATTAGAGCAAGATTTTGTATCCGAATCCGACAAACAATGACATGGCTCCAGTTAGCATTCAAGCATACAAGAACAAAAGGAAGCGTTTTATAAGAGTGGACAAAGGAATCACACAAGGATCAAGTAAGAACAGAGTGACAGGGTAAGTTGACGATATTTGTGCGATTCTTTATTCAGAGTACGACGAGTAAGCAAGATACAGAATTGAAAATTAGCAGACTTATGTCATTTTCAATGAGTTCACCATCGGTCATTCAAAGTTCTTTTCTCAATCTCTGGACATGTTCAAGGAAAATTGGAAATAAAGTAATAACTAACTTCTACTTATAGTATGTACAATGTACAAATCTGGATGTTAGATCTTTCAATCTCATCTATACACACCATCTTAAAACTCTTAAAACCAAGAGAAGAAATATAATCACGTATGACCTGAGAAAATGTATGTGTTGTACATACACTTCTGTCTTTTGAAGGAAATTCCAGAATACTTCCTGAAACCAGACCGGGTTGTACGACATGATTTATATTCCACGACTCATAAAGTTCACAGAGAGCTTTCAGTATATCGTGTATATGTGTTTGGACCCGTGGTTTCTTTATTTACATACCAGTTCAACTCCTGGGGCTCTGCTAGGCGCCACGGATTAAGAGAATTTCAGTTTTTTTTTAATCTAGACGAAAGGAACAAGGATTATCAAATGGTATCGGGGCTTGGGCTTTCGGTGCAATGGTTTGGTATTTTTAATGAAATATTTAAATTAACCGTCATGTTATCAAGAAGATAGATATGTACACTGTTGTCTAGAGTTATACATATGTAGTGCAAGTCTATATTATGTACAATTGTACATAGGGATCAGTCAGTGGTGGGTATTTCAATAATTGTGCGAAGTTATATACGGCGAGAAATTCACACACCGAATGTCTATAAATCACTAATTTGAAACAAAGAGTTCTCCTGAATACTAGTGCTAGGGAAGCATTGGTATGAAAAAATCATCCGTCATCAGTTCATCCGTCTCTTGATGATATATTAAGGGAAAGAGTTTTGCTGGAATTCACTAGAAGGAGTACATATTTCACCAGAACCACCCACTCCGTTAAAACGAGAAAAAGGAGTATTAGCAGAAACAGAACCATCATCTTCAGTAACTCCAGTTCACCACGCCACGAGTGTAATACAGAAGATTCCGTGCAACCTCTTCTTACGACTGTCATTCAACAATAAATAAAGAAGAAGAAGAAAAAAAAATGTTTTTAATCGTAATTGATATACCTACACATCTAACTGAGGCCCTCATACTATGTCCTTTCCCTTTTCTTTTATCTGGTGATCATGCAACATAGATCGAAGATCCACGTTGCATTGTAATAGAATTTGCGCCGAATCATAATGATAAGGTTCCTAATGAGACACTGCCCAGAGTGCAAGAGCCCAACAGATTATCATGCAACATAGATCGAAGATCCACGTTGAATTGTAAAGTAAATAGAATTTGCGCCGAATCATAATGATAAGGTTCCTAATGAGACACTGCCCAGAGTGCAAGAGCCCAACAGATCATAAACTTCGCCTGGGCCGGCCCTCTTCCGAGGCCACCCTGTAGTGGCCCCGCCCCAGCCCAGGGCCCTCGAGATATTTATCACATTCCTAATGGGAGGGCCGCGATGAAAGCTGCTCCTTGATTAATTGGACTTCTCTTGCTTTTATGAAATTTGTGCATAGTAAAAATAGGAAAGGGGCCGAAAGATAGATTCGAGAAGTTCATTTTATTACTCAGACCGGATGCTTAAGATTCCCGGTTCTAGAAATATTTGATTTCTTTTTGTGTCAGTGCAAGGATAGGTATTTCAAATTAACAATTTGTTAGTTAACAATAACAGTTTTTTATTGAATAAAAGACACTAATGTTGAAGAGTTTACAAGAGCATTCACATTGAAGTCACTGGGGAACTAAAAATATGGCTTAGTTGTACCGAGAATTAGAATTTTCCATGCTAATACGTATTTATGAAATTCTTTTCACGTAGAAAAACTTAATACAATATGATTCATAATAAAAATCTTACTTTTGTTCACCGCCTCACAAAAATTATTTTTAATATACAGGCTTTCTTGGAGATCTCTAGTTTAGTCAAATACGTTTTGTAATTTATCATATCAATTTTATTGATGCGTTTTTCTTACTGTAAATTTTTCTAAAAGACGTTTCTAAGTAAGCACAAGAACTGTGAGAGCATAAAATAATCCATGGAACCTGTGTATTCTATAATACTTACAGGAAACTTTCATGTGGAAAAGCAAGTGATACTAAAACGGTAGAAACAATCCTGAAGGTTAGAGCACCAATCCATATTGAATTTATATTAATCACCAAAGTGATGTGCAATTACTCAAACCAGTCCTACTATAAATTTCCATGCTCGGGACTAGAACCAACGACCTCTCGGTACGAGTCCATTGCCTTGACAATCGAGCTACTCAAGTTGGGTACCAATCTGAACCAATAGCAATTTTCCTACTACATGATTGTATAGTTGCCTCCTTAGTCCTTAGTGCGCAATATTCAACCACATGGGAGGCATGTATATTTACAATAACCTGATTTGATAACATCATAGTATCAACATAATTTTACATTTCTCAATAATAATACAAGAGTGATATTTGGAAGTTTCATAACTGTTATAAGGTCCGTCGTGTGATTGATGAAAAGATAGCCCATTTCTAATTCTGAATTCATTGTCCTCTATGTCTCTGTTGTGATCACGCATTCTACCGGGTTCAGTTGGTCAATTCTTGCTTGTGCCAAAAAAGAGGAAAAAACCTTATTATATTATTTGATATAATAAGGTGTGTCAAAAAATATAATTAGGTATTTTCTAGTCTGATAGAACAAAGAGCTCAAGATAAAAAAATAAAATATATAGCTTTGAATTATAAAATAGTTTTTTTAAACACCAACATGTCTGATTCACCCTGCTTGTTTGTTATGCAGAATACCTGGGCAGTTATTATAAATATAACATGATTTTATTCAACACGTGTGACACTTTAATTCTAAACATATTGTAAAATGCCACATTGGTGTGACAGGTTAGTTCACCGGAATATCAATATGGTCCAGAGTTTATAGTCTATTCTTTACTTAGGAAATTATGGTTTTTTTTTCTTAATTTGCAGATTTAATTAACATGAAACAAAGTAGTTGTCTTGGATACCGCATGTCTCTGCGAATGACGACAGACTTTGTAGCATGCAGTCAACTAGAGTCTCGTCACACAAGATGACGTACTTCAGGCAAATGTAAAGTGTTCATAACTTCTGGAAATGCAATATTTGACAAGGTATTAAAAGCGTGGACACGAAAAGAAAGTACATATTATGTAGTAATATGAGTTTGTGACCACATTTAATAAGACTCTGAGGGTTAGGTGGTAGAAAATGCTCTGAGCATTAACATCGCCTGGCGGTTACCTTCCACTAGAGAGTGTTATTATTATTATAATAAGTACGTACGTGCAGTCATGAGGTTAGTGAGACATCAGTGAGCAAGACGATCTATATACGTCGGACACACTGCACCCTGCACACTGGACATACAAGAGAGTGAGGAGGTGGAGTCCCCCCCTCCCCCCTTCCTGTTATGTTGGCACAAATGTTCAGGAGCCCCCCGCTGGGGATCACAGCCAGGAGACGCGGGGGCAGATTTTGTGGTTTGTGTAGTGTGTTATTGTTTTAACATGGATAAACATCGGGCCTGGTGGGTTAAATTGTTTTTCAGCTTCAGGTTGCACTCCTACGTGAAAACTTCTTAACCCTGCGTGTCTCCAGGGACGCATACTCGTATATGAAGCCCGTAGATTGTCCAACATTGCAGCAACCAGAAGGTAATCATTAACGAAATAAGTTCAGTATTAAGAGAACACTTTTTTTTAATCTTTGGGTGGGAACTAATGGACTGTTCTCAAGTGAAGTATTATTGGAAACTCTATTAACTTTTAAGTGAGCTTTTAGTGTCTCTAAAAGCTCACTTAAAAGGGCGAAATTAAAAGACAAATTCTGTATCACAAGTGATTGCTAAGAGTCGGTTTTCCCTATCTTATACAGTAACGCAATTCGTGATTTCCATATGCAATTCGTGAGGGTCCATAAAGTGGCTGTATGGGCTTATTTTTGGCCCACTGCCAATCTTCTTAAAAAAAAAAAAGTAGAGGGTTAATTCAACATAAATAATAATGTCTGCTCTGCTCTACTCAAAATGATCCTGACTAATTATTATAATAGTTTTATCAAATATGATTACAAAACAGACATGTGTATGTAGTTCTACATTTGAATAATACCATACAGGTCTATTAACATGATGGACATTATATTCACAACAATGTTATTGTTCTTCTAGTCTAAAGTATTGGCTGGGTGCCAGAACCAGGAAGTCTCCTCCACATCATGGGTGCAACTGCTTCAATGAGTAATTCAGTGTTCCAATACCAAGTATGTCGTCCTGTGGCGTATGGTCAGTCACTGATCCGACCGGAAGAGTGCTCTCCGAATCAGCTTTCCTGCCATGTTAAAAAGAGCCTACAACAGCAAAATTATAATACTGTGCAGATTTACATTAATTTACACGATTTCCATTAGATGTCATAGGTACTAATTCGTAAATTTAGATTTCTTTCATCATAAACAGTCAATAAATTCAATGGACTATTCACAGAGAATACAGTAAAACAATTCATTATATTCTTTGCACTAAAAATTGATAAACAATTTAAATTATGCGTCGCTATAGATAGCACCCTGTAAGTTCTAAATAATATTGTACACCAAGACTGGATCTGTGGCAAAAAAAATAAACTCATTGGTTAATTGTTGAGTTTTAGTGACAAGATAATTGTTATGCCCCGTAAATAACATAAATTATGGCCGGAGTATGAGATGGACAGGTGATTGAATGAGTTGGACTCACAACACAGGGACGGATTTATGAGGCAAGGTCACTGCCCCGGGCAGCACATGAGTGTTGTATCACCTGTTGAGTGATGTGGCGAAACAAGAATGTCCAAACCTCGCGATTTGTTTGGAATTCTTAGCAAAACAGATCTGAGAAGATGATAATACGCATACCGTACAGTTTACTAAACTTAGGTTTCTTGGAGACAACATCAGATCAGGATCGTCAAGAAATCCGCAATAATTTCATTCTGAAAAAAAAGTATGAACTAAATCCCTATTCGTCCTGCGCTCTCTGACTCTGTGGAGTGCGTTGACTATCTATTGCTTTATCTTATTCAAATAGGAATTAATGACATATTTTAAAAGGGGTAGTCGGCGCGAACGACCTGTTTGCAACACAGAGCTAAAGCGCCTAATTAGAAAAAAAAGTATGAACTAAACAGGTTTGTACTGGAAATTCATTGCAGTTTCTATTAGGTCCTGTAGCATAGTGCTATAAGTAATATATAAAAATCAAAACCAAAGGCTGGAAATTTATACTATAGCTTTGCCTGATGGGCCCCAACGTTGCGGAAGAGTCTGGAGCTTAGGGTTTGGGTCCTCCCCTGGGTTTACAAGACAGATGTGTGTGTTTACTCAGTGAGCTAACTCTATGTGTTGAGAGGTCCAATCATTAATATCATCACCAGTGAGGATACCGTACGATCCATCTTCTGACCTTCCAGCTGGGCGTTTTTGATCCAGTAATGATCTTTCAATGTATACAGGATTTACTCATTTACTTACTTACTGCACATGCACAGACTATTTAACTTTTTTTTTAATTTGGGTTTAACGTCGCTTTCATTTTCATGGTCATACCACGAGGGTGTTACCCTCCATCAAACCTGCTACCTACATTGACCTCACCCAGCCACGAAGTCTTCACCTCGCTGGACGTTGCCTAACTTCGGTGATCGATCCTACGAGAACCGATGCATTCAACGCGCCATCGACGCTGGCTTTATTTTACTTTTAAATGTCCAGTATTAACTGACCGATTTAACTTCTTGGTCGATAAATTTGGGTGGCAAGTTTGATATAAGGGAATTAAATTTAAATAAAGCCACCTTTGTATATGTTGGTCGCACCCGATTGCCATTTATTCAGAATCATTTTTGAGTTCATTTTTTCTTTGTCCATCAACCAATCCGAGTGCTTATGAAAAAAATATTTTCCCAGTGTTGCGAAAATACCGCTGAATGAAACTAACTGTTGCGAAACTACTCGATTAGCAATGTGCAACAGTTTAATCAGCCAATCTCTACATAGAGCTTAACGGAGCATTAGATAAAAGTCCATTAGAGTTTGTGACTTTCAAATACCTCGATAGACTACAAATATTATAGAAAAAAAATTACCTAAGAGTCAATACTAAAATCAAAATGACTTTACACGAGGAACCAAGTCTTTTTAAGAATAACCAAGCTAGCATAATATGCATCATTTGTTTTTTAACCTGGCTGCTTTAAATTTATTTTGATAACTTAAATATTATTGAAAAATAAAGTTAAACAGAATATAAGTCTGATACTTCATCAAGTGTAACATAGATGTTAAGAACAAAATATTTTCCTATAGTGTAAAGTATTACAATAAATATTTTTTTTTTTTTTTTTAGAATATTCACACGCAGTTTGTGATACTGCATTTACGTGAATATTTTGTTATTTCCTATATTGTTTTAATTTAGATTTAGTATTTCCCTACAACTTTCTTTGTATTTATCAATACTCATATCAAGATCTAGGTGTTGTGAATATTGATTGTAAGTTTGTAGTGATGACAAGAGGGTCGAATTTCTATACATAGATGAGCAATTAGGTATTTCAAAGTATTCATTTGACGTTCTGTTTCTTAGTCTAGTGTTTGGTACTCTTATTCGGATCTTATTTATTATATCAGGGCATGTAATATTATTATTTATGATGTTGTGAGTAAAAATCAGAGAGTAGTATTGCCTCCTGTCTTTAAGAGTTCCTATTGATAGTTGTTCTATAAGATCTTTGTATGCTATGGGAGTTGGATATGCTGGATAGAATCCATTAAATTTGAAAAATAAAACTCTGACAAATTTGCTTTGTAGTCTCTCTATTTTCTTACTGAGATAATCAGTTTTGGGGTTCCAGATAACAGCTGCATATTCTAGCTTGCTTCTAACTAGTGAATTATATAGAGTTATTATTGTATCTAGGTCCGAAAAGATTTTGGCGTGACGGAAAATGAGACCTAAATTTCTGGATGCTTGATTTATTATATAATTAATGTGTTGGTCAAATTTTAAGGTTGAATCCAAGATGACGCCTAAGTCTTTTTTACTCACAACTCTGGCTAATTCAGTACCATCTATTTTGTAGCTCGTGTGTAGAACATCTTTTTTTCTTCTGGTTATGGTAAGTACTTCGCATTTACTTGGATGAAATTTCAGTTTAATGTTTTTTAACCAAATGTTTACTCTGTCCAGGTCTTCCTGAATCATTGAGCAAATGAAAAGGTTGTATATTTGAATAAATCAAAAATGAAATAATAACTAAATGTAGATTATGTAGAGACAATAGGGGGCCCCCGAAACAAGATGTAGTAAGTAGCTACTGCTTTTGGACAAGACTTGAAGAAGGAATGAGAAGGGAACAATACAAGACTACATGAAAAATTAATAGAAAAAAAACAATAAAAAATGATAAAGGACTAGGTTTTAGACACCAGAATATGATTTGTAGTGGGTACCTGTTATCTGTATTATATCTGTACTTACAAGACTGGGTCATAATCAATGTAGCTCAAAATACACAGCCAACATCACTTCCTCGGGAATAGTTCAAATCTTGAAACATTAAATTTGACAAATAAAAAACTATCGATACATCCTGTAATTTTTTACCATAATTATAAAAAAAAAAACACTTGCATCTCCAAAACCTGTGTTTACTACTTGCGTAAAGTCTGCGATGTACGGCAATGCCTCACGTACAGAGTTGGGTTAGGAAAATAAATATAGGGCCATGCCTCCTTACGCAACTAGTGTACAGACTCCAAAACCTCTCAACTGCATTACAAACAAGGGAGTGTTAGAAGGGAAAAACATCAAACGAGGTGATTCCTATACCTAATACAAGTGACTCACAATATTCACATGTTGTAAGGCAAAGTGAAAGAAAGAGATGAAGATACATCTTTTGATGAAATACTTATAGTAGATATCGTCTAGTTCCAGTAGACCCTGTGGTAACCTCCATGACAGCCAGATGGCAGCTCACACTGCAACATGCATGGCAGCTCATTTGCATTTTCAAATAATATCAAATACCTCTCACAAATTTTTTGATTAAAAAGTAATAAGACCTATCTGACAAGGAGGCGGCTGCAGAGTTGATAGTGCTGATGTAGCAGAGCTGTCTTATAGACGTGTGACTGAGGGCAGTGTAACATTACCACTAACTTGAGAGAGCGCTGGAACTTTAAACGTTGCAGCTTAAAACTTTATACTGATTTATACTGAAAGCGTGTCAAACAACTTTAATTTCAATAGGAAAAATGAAAATAAAAATGATATTCCTCAGCATTTTGTAGGTGACCTCAGTAGACAATCTCAAGTTCAGCAAAACGATTTTACCAGGTGTTTTTAATGTAACAAAGAACTTTTCTGCGGGATTTTCAATGAATCAATCTGACGCATATCATAAAGCTCAGCGCAGATCATTACTATCTCTGAAACTTCCTATTTGTTTATTGAGAAATGTGCTCAATATCACTAAGCCGCCCTCAAAGCTATCGCCTTAATATTTATAATTTCTTCGTTGATAGTTGATTTGAATTTATTAATTTAAATAATTAATTTATTAATAGAGTTTCTGTGTTTGTTTTTCCAAGACCCTCTTGTTATCTGGAACATCTCTCAGGTGGAGTGTGGGCTCGAGCATCGTGTGAGCACACCTCTTCAGTGCATCGTGTGGATTCTACATCTCGGATAGAATACATATTATAGTTCATTGGTTAGAAGACTTTCAACGGTTCAAGCTATATCATTCCGTAATAGATGACAAAATACAGACAAAAGAACGCACCAACATTAGAACACAAAGCTTTCGTATACATTTAATACATTGGTGGAAATAATTTCCTTCACCAGAACCACTAGTTAGTGGTACTAGAAGTCATCGTCACCAGAACGTAGGCTCAGATAAAGTCTTTAATTTTTCAAAAAGCCTGAGGCTTCATACAAGTAAGTACTTATTATAAAATGAAATCTCACAAATAACCTGATTTATGAATTAGCCAAAAAAACAACATACAATAGATTGAAGAAGGATACCATCAATATTTGAATTACAGTCGAACCTAGATAAACAGGACTTGTGTAAGCAGGAAACGTGAATAAACAGGACTTGTATAAGCAGGAAACCCAGATAAACAGGACTTGTGTAAGCAGGAAACCTAGATAAACAGGACTTGTATAAGCAGGAAACCTGGATAAACAGGACTTGTGTAAGCAGGAAACCTAGATAAACACGACTTGTGTAAGAAGGAAACCTAGATAAAGAGGACTTGTGTAAGCAGGAAACCTATATGAACAGGACTTGGATAAGCAGAAAACGTGGATAAACAGGATTTGTGTAAGCAGGAAACCTGAATAAAAAAGCCGTTCCTAGTTTTAGCAGGAAAATATTGCCGGTCCCTTAAATTCCTCTTTATCAAGGTTCGACTGTACATTTTTTTTTTAAGTTTCCATGTATTTTTTACAAATAGACATCTTACAAATAGACCCTGAAGGTGGGAAAAGTTGATTCGCAAGCATCTCCAACTAGCAGGGGATGGAAGGCGCTGGGATGTTGAGCGATGAAGGTTATTAATTCCCTGTTAATCATGATCACCATTACCTCCTAATAACCCCCCCCCTCCCTTCCCTGTGTACGTGCTCGTAATAAATTCACTACAAGGCTTCTCTCGGTTACTAATCTATATTCTATCCAGTTTCCTAAGTGCACTTTCCTATCTCAATAAATCATACAACAGGATATAGAGTATTTAGTGCATCATGTGTCTGAGAGCAAGGTTACACAATCATCTGCAAGGGTTATTACACACTTGATAATAGGTGTGGGCTTTGAGGTATCGTCATGTACGTACACGAGAGTATCTCCTTATTGAATAACGGCTGTAGTGGAATTTTCAACGAGAAAACCCAGTAATAAACATATACTTTACAGATTCTTTTCTCACTTTTTTTTAAATATGGAAATTATAGTGATTCACCTAGGTTTATAAAAATTATGAACCATGGGTATCATTGAACTCAACGCGACACCAGAACCCTTCATGCGCATATTATTTAAATTTCATTTCCTTTATGTCCCTGTTCTCTTCCTTCACCAGTGAATATCCTATAGCGTCTTCTGCCTTGCTATATGGAGCGCTCGCCCTCGCGTTCGTATACCTATTCCCAGAGATAGTTACCTACAGAACGTGTTACCCACCATTGCACTCAAAACGCAAACACCACTTGATATGAATTATTTGTGTAAACAAGCATAATCATGGCAATAACAATAAACATAAAAATTAATATTCATCCTCGCATAAGAGCCAGTACGTAGGTATATGTAATGTACAGTGGAACAGTGGAGGATAGGCGAAAAGAATAGGTGAGTATCAGGTAGGTAAGTGAGAACCCTACACAGTCAGGGATAGAGAACTAGGCATTACTTCACACTATGTACAAATAGGAAATAAACTAGGTGTGGGTTGAAAAGACGCGGAACACATGGCTCTCAAGTTAAAAATGTGGATTCTAAAATGCGACCTCTAAGAAAATGGTGAAAAGTAAGTTCTTGGTTATTAACAGTTATTTTTTTTTTTTTTTTTTTTTTTAAGTGGGGTTTAACGTCGCTTTCAACTGCCATGGTCATATCACGACGGGGGTTTTACCCTCCATTCGCAGGAAACTCACAAACCTGCTACTCACATTGACCTCACCCAGCCTGAGTGGGGCCGGGAAAAGCCAGCGTCACGAGAATTAGAATTTGAATGGTCACCCATCCAAGTCTTAACCTCGCTGGATGTCGCTTAACTTCGGTGTTCTGAAGGGAACCGGTGTATTCAACATGCCATCGACGCTGGCTTATTAACAGTTAACTCTAAATTTTATTAAAGAAAAGTTAGGCCAAGTCTTACAAAATTAGAGGTAAAAATAAACATAGATTGTAATGATAGTATGAATTATTGAATATAGTTGCACATTGAAGTTCAGTGCGAATGGCAAGTGTCTATGAAACTCACATTACTTGGAGGGTTCTAAGCTTCTTCTCCAAAGAAACCCTTTTCACTCTTCAGTCCACACTACGACACTGCTTTCAGATCTAACACCAGAGCAATAAAAACCCTCCTCTACACGACTCTGACTTAGAGATGAGATACATCAAGATACTATTGGTATCCCGAGTCCCTAGCGCCACATAAATCAAAACAATCAATTACCCAGCAAGATAAACACACGATCCCAGCTCTAAGGCCCCGGGGCACCTCCGGTAGTTTGAGGAGAATCAATGAGATCGAACCCGGGACCCCGGCTTTGGGAATGAATGAGACCTCACCGGGAGACTGGGAGGAAACCGTTCTCAGGTGACACAGTGGATTTTGATTTATAAGTTATAACAAACAAATGAATTCATTTACATAATAAGTGCTATTGATATGTTCATTCACAAGTATTTGTTCAGAGAGTATTTTAATAACGGAATTTGGTCATGGTTGTTGATCTACGTATTCTTTGCCAAATAGGTACATTAAAATTTAAAAAAACAATACTTCCTACAGTCTCAGAAGTAACAATGCCATTTGTTTGTAGGTACTAGTACAAATTTCGAATATTTCGCTTTGTCCTACTATGTTGAAACTTTCGCGGGCTGTTAACCAAATACCCAGACCTCAATAATCATTGGTTTGAGTTCCCTTACATATGTTCAACAGAATTGAGCTGCCAAAAAAATGTTCGTCTACAGCAAATTATGCGTCTTTGTGTTTTAATAAAAGCTGCCTTTATATGTAAGGTAAGAAATTTACTGTTGGTGTTGGTGAAATCCCATACCAAATAAATTACAAAATCCTTACTTTACACCATCAAGTCAAATGTTATTCATCTGTAATGCTAAAAATGTATCAAAACTTTAGTGGGTAGCACGGCATCATGAGACAACTAGTTACATCATTTGCGTAACTCATTACTTGCACGTAATGCCGCCACTAGTCGCTATCCATACAGTAAGATAAATAAACAGAAACAGAAGTTTCACAGAGAAGGCGAGTACCTCTCTAAAGCGACGGTGCTGATATACAAAAAATGGAGTTAGTATGACGCACGTATATCTGCTATCAATAGAAACATATAAGCGCCTGAATATATTTAGGTATGCAATATGCAAGGCATTCCGAACTGAAGTTCTGTGTAGCTGTAGGCCTATGTATACGGGGGCGAGATGAGAATTATTCTTTATACTTTATCAAAAGAAGTGGAGCAGCCAGCGTCGATGACATGTTGAATACACCGGTTCCCTTCAGAACACCGAAGTTAAGCGACATCCAGCGAGGTTAAGACTTGGATGGGTGACCATTCAAATTCTAATTCTCGTGACGCTGGCTTTTCCCGGCCCCACTCAGGCTGGGTGAGGTCAATGTGAGTAGCAGGTTTGTGAGTTTCCTGCGAATGGAGGGTAAAACCCCCGTCGTGATATGACCATGGCAGTTGAAAGCGACGTTAAACCCCACTTAAAAAAAAAAAAGAAGTGGACTAGCGCTGGAGCAAAATTTCCCACACTTGCAGAAATAAATAAAATAAATGTAGGTAGAACACATACTCTTTTATATCTCTTTTATACAGAGCTTTATTTTAAAATAACAAGAAGACTTTGGTCTGCTAACTTATTTTGTTGCTAAATAGTAACAGGACGGGACTCCATTTGAACCAATTGATAGTGATTCAGTGAATAAATTATTATTAT
This sequence comes from Bactericera cockerelli, assembly GCA_024516035.1. Lineage (NCBI taxonomy): Eukaryota > Metazoa > Arthropoda > Insecta > Hemiptera > Triozidae > Bactericera > Bactericera cockerelli. The sequence goes on from CM044960.1 coordinate 20,709,176, forward strand.
TATATTTTTATCAGGAAAGACATTTTTAAAGATAATCATTAGAAAATCTACAGATGAATAAAATATAACTTCGTCGTCCCCTTTTACCGTTAGTGTCGGGGTTGGCAAAGAGCTCTCCATTGGACTCGGTTTTGAGCATAGTCCGTGTCCAGTCCGTTTGCTCTTTGTCGATTTTAAAATATAATTATGAAAATAATATAACGATGAAAAGTTAAAAAGGGCTAAAGGGGGTTATTGTCTATGGCAATCTCTTCCACCACGCCCAGTGCACTACTCCACTCAGCCACGGTGACTGGATAATATTAAGAGCACTCACCTCGGGGTCTGTGTTCCTGTACTCGGGGCAGTCCTCCAGTGACTAGATAATAATATTAAGAGCACTCACCTCGGGGTCCGTGTTCCTGTACTCGGGGCAGTCCTCCAGTGACTAGATAATAATATTAAGAGCACTCACCTCGGGGTCCGTGTTCCTGTACTCGGGGCAGTCCTCCAGTGACTAGATAATAATATTAAGAGCACTCACCTCGGGGTCCGTGTTCCTGTACTCGGGGCAGTCCTCCAGTGACTAGATAATATTAAGAGCACTCACCTCAGGGTCCGTGTTCCTGTACTCGGGGCAGTCCTCCAGTGACTAGATAATATTAAGAGTACTCAACTCAGGGTTCGTGTTCCTGTACTCGGGGCAGTCCTCCAGTGACTAGATAATAATATCAAGAGCACTCACCTCAGGGTCCGTGTTCCTGTACTCGGGGCAGTCCTCCAGTGACTAGATAATAATATTAAGAGCACTCACCTCGGGGTCCGTGTTCCTGTACTCGGGGCAGTCCTCCAGTGACTAGATAATAATATTAAGAGCACTCACCTCAGGGTCCGTGTTCCTGTACTCGGGGCAGTCCTCCAGTGACTAGATAATAATATCAAGAGCACTCACCTCGGGTCCGTGTTCCTGTATCCGGGGCAGTCCTCCAGTGACTAGATAATAATATTAAGAGCACTCACCTCGGGGTCCGTGTTCCTGTACTCGGGCAGTTCTCCAGTGACTAGATAATAATATTAAGAGCACTCACCTCGGGGTCTGTGTTCCTGTACTCGGGGCAGTCCTCCTCCACCTCGAAGTAGAGCTCTGTGGAGGTGATGGACAGGGTGCCCTGCGCTGTCAGGCCTGGGGAGATGAGGCGGGCCCGCGTGCTGATGTTCACCGGACCTGGTCAACACAATTATGATACGGTAGTAAGCTTGTAACGGTGAATTAAAAAGCCTACTTTTAATCCCATTTGTACTATGATGGTATGCTGAAGGTATGATTGTACGAGATGTATGATTTTACTAGCGGGCTGTCACCTGCTTTGCGGGCCGAGGCATGGCCGTGCGGAGAAATAGGGGTGTAAGCAAAAAATCCTTTTTCGCCAATGGCAGGTGTTGTAGTGGGAATTTCGAAAAATCCCGTCTTATTGCTCATCTAGACTATACGACATAGCTACCTTCCAAATTTCAGCTTCCTAGGACTTACCAGTTTGGAGAAACAGTGATGAATCAGCGAGTCAGTCAGTGAGTGAAACTTTTATAAGTATAGATTTGTGGTGAAAGACAAGGTCTCTTTACAATTTATTTCTTTTTACTCTGGTAATGCTGTCACTGGTCGTTACTCATACAACTACTCATTTTTCCTCACTAGAATGAGTGGACCCCGAACATCCAAGTATAGAGCAGAAAAAAGTTCCTGCCCCGCTGGGGATCAAATCCAGGTCACCGTGCGTGCAAGGCCTAGCGCGCTAACTCACTCGGCAACGGTGACTACTCTGATTGCACTACATATTCGGCAGTAATTCTTTTCTTTATTATTTTAAGAACAAATAATAACCGACCTCAGTAACTTGATCGATAAGGCAGCGGACTTGTAATCTGCAGGTTGGTAGTTCTAGTCCCAAGTTAAGCAAAATTTTAATATAGGAAGTTTGCGTGGTTATAATATCAAGATTGTGATTATAAAAAAATGATTTGTGTTAATTTCTTTTCACGCATTGTAAATAACAAAAAATGTAAATAAATAAAAGTTATTTGTTGAAAAAAAAATAATTGAGTGATAACTTAGAAAAAATCTGGTGTGACATCACACGACTTTCCTTATCACTCGAAAATAAGTCAAATTCTTTGGATTTAAGCTCTGGTGACCCTAAAACGTGTTTTGGCACTAAAAATTGACAATCGAAAATTTTGGGTGATTCCATTACTTTCCTTTCTATAGAGGATAAGGAAAGAAAAAAAGGGGGGGGAAAAAAACATTCTACGTTTTAGGGTTTTGCAGTTTTTACCTGTAAGATCTATGTCTATGTCTCCCGCCCCGTCTATCAGCTCGCTATCGTCCATGAGCTCATGGCAGCTGCTGGTTCCGTTGGCTTGGGAGGATTGGGACACCACGGCCACTTGGGCATGGAAATCTTGACTTGCCTGGAACGGGATGAAATCGTGTCAAATGATCTAACTATGGCTTGTGTGATTTGTTTAGTGATAGATGAAATATATAATCTACATTTATACATATAGGTAATTATAATATAAGAATAATAATAAAATCGCCTTTTTTATACTGCCCGATAAGGACTATTAAAGTCCCATTATTCCAGCAGTAAGCCCAAGACATATTATCATGTGGTAAAACTCCCAAATGGGAGGATAAACTTGTCATGTTCCGGCTGGGTTTCGAACCCACGACCACTGGAACTTCTGGATTCACAGAGTGCCGCCTTTACCACTGAGCTACCGGGACTTTACTAAATAAATTTTCCGTCTAAGTTCCAATCATGGTATCATGTAGAAAATAAGGTTGTAGTTGAAACATTCCTGTCAAGACTTGGGTACATAAATAAATAGTTACAACACACGAAATCCAATCATTAATTGATTGCCTGGCTGATTTGTATCCTAAAACCGGGAACATCAGAAATTTGAACGGGTTTCTCTTGGTTATATATGTGCGAATATTAAAGGAATTGTTGAAATTCGAAAGAAGATATTATCCTGAAAAATCGTGACAACACCGGCGACAAAATACATAGACTCGGATTAGTTGACTATATATAATTCGTATTGCTCCACGATCGCATTGAATTTAACTGAGAATTGCTCTTTAAAAACAAAATTTCTAGATCTCGTGTTCTGAACCTAAACAGTTTGTGTGTTTAATGAATTTTTTTTTTTTAACTTAACTTTTTTATAGATATTAGAGAGGAATTAAAATTTAATAAAAGATGTTGAAATTGAAATGGAAACAGGTGTCGAACTCACATGGGCTATGGCATCTTCAGGCACTTCTTTTTGAGCAACTTTCTCGAGGGTGGCACTGGGGTGGGTGGTGCCCCGGGGTTCCTAACAAACCTCTTGCGTCTCCTGGCGTCGTCCTCCCAGGAGTCCAGCTTCCAGAACTCCTGGATCCTGAGGAGGGGCATAATAATAATAATAATGTTTATTATGCATTCAATAACATCATGGTCTATCGTGTTCCTCTATAAGTACGGGGTGTACTTTTCAGGAACCTGTATGCTTTTTCTTTTTAAGTTTCTTTTCTATTTTCTCGATAGAGACGGTAAAGTCACTATACCTTTATTTATAATAATACAGTAGTCACTGTGGCAGAGTGAGTTAGCGCACTAGGCATTTTTTTTAAACAACATTTCCATTTATTTGACAAAGATAAATTTACAATAAAAAATAATAGAAAGGTATACCCGTCTTCAAAGTTAAAAACTGTGAAGAAGACGGGGAGTTTGTTTTTGTTTTCGATCCCCAGCGGTGTAGGATTTTTTCTGCTCTGTACTTGGATGTTCGGGGTCCACTCATACCTCGTGAGGAAAAATGAGTAGCTGCTTTGATGTGAAGCAGCAACCAGTGGCAGAATCATAGGCAAAAAAAAAAATACAAGTTATTGTAAATTAAAGTGGTAAAGTCCTATGATTTTGCGCAACCCACTAAAATTTTGACATAATAACACAAAGAAAAAGCGTTATTATTGTAAGAATACAATCTGTCGTAACCCGCATTTCTTTTTTTTTTTTTAAAGATGAGTGTTTCACAGCCTTTTTTATTTCGTAGCTATGAAACAGGAGCTAGTGTAGACGCTTGTGGTCTGTGTTGTAGCCTGCCCATCCCGTAGTATGCCTCCCCTCTGATGGGCGAGAAGTGACACAATACTTCCCATTTAGGTGCTGGGTCAACACGAGCGCACCGGAAGGTATCCCTTACAAACAACTGTAACCAAAATTTGAATACAAATTTTTGTCGGCGCGGGGGTTCAAACCCGGGACCTTCCGCATGGCAAGCGAGTGCTTTAACACTGAGCTATTCTTTTGATTTTGTTAATTTTTTAACAAATATAGGTATAGTTTTAAGCTATACTTTTTCTTCTCGAGAATTCCTAGCTCAACTCTTTTCTAACCATGAGTGATAGTTGCTTTTGCATGTGTCATGGCCACGGTGCCACTTTATTGACAAACAAATCATGTACAGATGACCATCAATAAATCGTTTTGCTCTGCTGAAAAAATCAAATATAAAAATGTGGCTTACGTTAGAGAGTATTGTGGAATTAATTTGAAGAACAGAGTTTCCCTTACAATTTCTGAACAATCTTCTACCAACAAAACGAGTGCGTTTGTGTGTGTGTGTGTCTGTGTGTGTGTATGGGTGTGTGTGTGTGTGTGTGTGTGTGTGTGTGTGTGTGTGTGTGTGGGCCTTACCTCCCCGCCTCATTGTACGCCCAGGCACCATGCTTGTTGGAGAGAATATTGGAGACCTTGTCCAGGATGCGACCCGCGGTTCCCTGGTCCCTCCTCCTGGCGGCTGATATCAGATGATCGCACAGCCTCTCCTCATCCCTCCTCTCCTGCAGAGTCTGGGCACAGTGGGACTGGAACATACGAGTAGGATATTAGGCCTGATTTAGTAATCTTCATGAGTTCATCGCTGGAGCGACTAGGTTTCCCCGCGAAATCAACCAATCGTCTTAAGAAGTGGCGTTAATTAAATAAAAAAAGCTTTAAATATTAGACCTTTAAGAGTCAAAGAGTAAATTTAACTGGAGGTGTGGGGTTGGGGAGCTAAATTTTAATTTTATTATTATTATTATAGTATGCTTTAATAGGAAGACAAAGTACAATGTTAACAGTATAAAATTAAGAAAAAACAAACAGATGACAAAATAAATAAGTAAAAAAGAATGTCCTACCTAAAGGGCGGGGTTATTGCATGTGGCAATCTCTTTCACCCAATCCTTTAATTCAACAGGGAAACCCCTATGAATCTGATGTTTGCCTTTGAGTGATTTAGGGGTATGTCTATCACAATTTATAAACTCCTTTATAAAAATACTATAATAGCTGAAAGTGTATAACTACAAATCAATGCACTACTAACTTCAAACTCTGCATGTTTGAGGACATCATCCGCCCTCATTCTGTTGAGGATGAACTCTGCTTCGTTGGCGACCCGTACTATATGATCCTTCATGGCGTGGGAGAGAAGTCTGGAAGACAAGTCATTGTACAAAATTAGATTGGATGATTCTTTAATGAAAAATTAAATAGTTTTGACCGGAATTAGCATAGATAAATATTTATGAAAGTCACTAAGACATTATGTGTCCGCTTGATCCACAAAGGACTTCGTGACATTACCAAAATTATATACTTGTAAAACCGAGACCCATTTACTAACTAACTACTCGTAATTCATTGAATGACTGATCACACGTATGATGATAAATGTTAGAAAGCAAAGATTTTGCGTTAAGGTTTCTGTTTGTTTCTGATTTTCCTTTTTATTGTATAGGTATATTGTTTCAATTTTTTCATTGTTATAATAATTATTTGTGTTGTACATACTCGTATGTCTTTTTATATCAAATAAAGTGTTTAATAATAATAATATGAAATAACAACTCACCTGCCCTCGTTGATAAGCTCTATGAAATAACAACTCACCTGCCCTCATTGATAAGCTCTATGAAATAACAACTCACATGCCCTCATTGATAAGCTCTATGAAATAACAACTCACCTGCCCTCATTGATAAGCTCTATGAAATAACAACTCACCTGCCCTCATTGGTAAGCTCTATGAAATAACAACTCACCTGCTCTCCCAGACAGCACAGTCAACTGGATGTATACCATACTGTTAGGTGGAAAAAGTCTACTTGCCCACCTGGAAATCAGCTGGAGATTTCCACCTTCCACCTGACCTCCACCTGGAAATCAACTGGAAATGAACTGGAAAGTAACCCAACTTTTAACTGGAAGTCAGTTGCCCAAAGTCAACTGGATTTGTTCCACTTATTTCCAGCTACTTATAGCGCTCTCTAGTGGATGGGTAGTAACTCACTACCACAATGTTGACATACCTATTTACCTATACTGTACATTATACTACATAATAATCAAATGCTACGCTCTTGGTTTTGAGGTCGTGGGTTCGAATCCCATTATATGCATTTTTTTTGCAAATAATAATAACAATAATAATAATAATAGTAATAAAAATCTAGAAACAAATGTATATTAGGCATAAATTCAATTTCAGTTATTTAATTTAGAGGCCATACATTCAAATCTCATGAAGAATATTTTTTTTGTATAAAAATAAAGTAATAAATTTTAAATAGGTTTTTTTAACACATACACACACACAAATTTGGGTATAATTTTTTTTTATAGAAATTTGGAAAGAAAAAGAAAATAACTAATCTGTTTTAAACAACACAATTCAAATAAGACTCTTTAACATGATTATATTTTACAATAAGAGTGTTTATTATTAATAAAAAAAATTGTCACAAAAGTGTAAAATGCACTATTAAATTTCCACCATGTCACAAGACCTTGTACCAATGTATCACAAGTACTTCCTAAGTAGGTATAATCTCTATATATAATACTCAAAGTTGTGCATGTCTGGCTGACTATGTCCTCTTGGGGTTACAATACCAAACGGTACTCTCACTGAGAGTTCACCCTCCCTTAAGCCACCTTCAACATACTAGAAAATTATCAAAATTAAAATATCTAATACAATTTTCAAGTGCACTGGTAATCAAGTGGTTAATGCGCTAGTCAGATAATCAACCTAGCGTAGGGTTCCGTTGTTTCAATTTTTTCCTCATTATGGTTGTGACCACATAATAATAAGACTCTGAGGGTTAGGTGGTAGAAAATGCTTTGAGCATAACCTTTAACCTTACCTGGTGGTTACCTTCCAGTTAAAAGTGTTATTATTATTTTTATTGGGACACCAGCCATGAGAAAAAACCTTAATGGTGACAAAATGCCAGGTTTTAGCTAGTATAGAAATAAAATAATGATATCCAATTATAAAATATGCTCATAACATACATGTACATAATCACAATAAAATAATAATACTATGTAAATTAAAATATATTTCTTTTGAGAAACCAAAAATAACAAAGAAATAAACTAATAGCCAGCAGAAAATGAAGATGGGGCATGGAATACACCAGTTTTCATGAAATTGCAAAAGTTAAGCAATGTCTAACGGGGTTGAACATGGATTAGTGAATGTTATTATGTATTTGTAATCCTTCATGACAATTTATGTACTGCTGTGGCTAATTAGAATTGCTGGGTTGTTTGCTTTGAGAATTATTACCAAAAAACATTGTTATACTTAAATTAAAACAAAATTGACTAGTTAAGACTAGTGAAATTATAAAACACAATAGTGTGGAACACTTTTTTTAAATAGATATAAAATTAACTCAAAATTTAAGGGCCTTCATAGTAATAAGGTGGTAGAGAGAGCACAATAGTTATTATTGTTATTATGAACAGTGCACAGTAAATTGGCCAATTAATTTTAAATCAAGTAATCAGGAAGCATGTCACAAAGTACCTAAACATCATTTTTTAGTGTGGCAGAACCACCTATCAGTGAAATATTCATTTTATAATAATATGTATTGTACATCTAAATAAAATCCACAGAGTGAAAAATTTCACCATCTAGCACTATGCATTCAGCTGTTTCTTTGCTTGAACCAGAACCTTTTTTTAGCCAACCTATGGTCAAGAGATCTTGAGCATAAAAAATTCTGTTTCCCTTAACACATGAGACTAGCATTCATGGTCCTGCTTTGGCTTGGCTAGGCTAGGTGAGATTAATATGGGTAGCTGGTATGATTCCAAGTGAACTGAAGGTGTTAATCCCACTGAAGGTCCAGGAACAGCAGAGTGCAGAAAGTTCATTAGGGTCCAAGTGGATGTCTCTAGAAATGGATGGTTATTGTCAGATGAAAAAGGTGATCCAGTATTAACTGCTTCTTGTCCTCTCCTTTCCTTCTGTCACGATTTAGACAAACTTAAGAACTATTTTTTGAAACATCTCGAAAGCAAATTTGGAGTTCAGAAATGACAAAGTAAACACTTTCATAGTTATAAAAAAGATGTTCAAAACTAATTAAAATATGATTTGTATTTAAAATATGTTCAAATAAATGAAATACCTATTATTTAAGAGAATTATTAATTATTTAAAACAATTCACAATTTGTCACAAAAATATCACAATTTCTGAATTTCCTTCAACAAAGGACGAGTTTTATCTAAACAAAGGACGAGTTTTATCTATAAAAAAGATGTTCAAAACTAATTAAAATGATATTTGTATTTAAAAATGTTCAAAACTAAATGAAATACATATTTAAAAGAATTATTAATTATTTAAAACAATTTACAATCACCATATCACCAATATCACAATGATTCTGAAATTACGAAAGATCAAAGATGGCGTCTTCAACAAAGGACGCGTTTTATGTAAACTGGAAAAATATGGAACATTTCCAGCTGACTGGTCAACTGACTAAATTCTACTCATGTCCTAGCTGGAGAGAGTCGTTATATTTCCAGCTGACTGCCCAGGTGACTGAGTCTAGATGGATTTTTGTTGGAAATATCCAGGTGGCTGGTCAACTGATTTAAATCATGATGGAAAAATCCAGCTGTCGGGACAGTTGGAGGTCCAGTTGACTTTATACACCTGGATATTTCCACCTTAAATCCAGACTGGAAGTCACCTTCCGTGCTGTCTGGGCTCATTGATAAGCTCTATGAAATAACAACTCACCTGCTCTCATTGATAAGCTCTATGACATAACAACTCACCTGCCCTCATTGATAAGCTCTATGACATAACAACTCACCTGCCCTCATTGATAAGCTCTATGACATAACAACTCACCTGCCCTCATTGATAAGCTCTATGACATAACAACTCACCTGCCCTCATTGATAAGCTCTATGACATAACAATTCACCTGCCCTCATTGATAATCTCTATGACATAACAACTCACCTGCCCTCATTGATAAGCTCTATGACATAACAACTCACCTGCCCTCATTGATAAGCTCTATGACATAACAATTCACCTGCCCTCATTGATAATCTCTATGACATAACAACTCACCTGCCCTCATTGATAAGCTCTATGACCTATGACATAACAACTCACCTGCCCTCATTGATAAACTCTGTAGCGTGCGCAATGCTATACTAAATGCTGTACTATTATCTTTGCATGTTTGTTAAATTATGTATTATGTATAATGAATTCTACGGATAAGATATCTAATGTCTACTGATCTCGCCCTAAATTATCTTTAGGTGTAGACAATAATTTGGTTTTGTTTATTTGTGAAGGTAAATACGAATTGTTTTCGTGTTTGTTTATTTATGTTTATTTAAATCAATAGTTAGGTGATTTTCGTCAATTTATATTAATTATTATTATGTATTTAAAAACAATTTCATTGATTATTGTAATATATTTAAAAAGATTAGTCTGAGAGGAGCTATTTAGCTAATGTTTTACAGATTTTTGTTTCAAGTTACCATGTATTTTTCTGCCAACCATTGTAATATTTTTTGTTTAAAAAAAAATACAATTATTTTTTATCTATCTATCAACCAACTCACCTGCCCTCATTGATAAGCTCTCTGAAATAACAACTCACCTGCCCTCATTGATAAGCTCTATGACATAACAACTCACCTGCCCTCATTGATAAGCTCTATGGAATAACAACTCACCTGCCCTCATTGATAAGCTCTATGAAATAACAACTCACCTGCCCTCATTGATAAGCTCTATGAAATAGCAACTCACCTGCCCTCTTTGATAAGCTCTATGAAATAACAACTCATTGGAGATAGGAAAAAATATGATAGAGAAGACAGGGAACACACAATCGATGAGTCACCTAGTAACTAAAATAAGCATGACCTGCATGACAATCCAGAGAGGTAATGCTGCCAGCGTGTTAGGAGCATTGCCATCAGAAGAATTGACTTCAATGTTCTATCTGTAACTTTTAATAAAACACATTTATCGATATTAATTTTAAACAACTCACCTGCCCTCATTGATAAGCTCTATGACATAACAACTCACCTGCCCTCATTGATAAGCTCTATGAAGGCGAGACCCGCATGCTTCTGCAGCGAGGTCTGCCACTCCTGGGAGCAGAGCAGCATGACCAGCTCCACCACGGACTGGGACTGCTTGAATGTGACCAGGCCCTTGCCTTCCAGCAGCAGCTCCTGCCCGTGTGTGCCCACCTGGAGACATTAATAATAATTCCGTGTCCGTGAGATAGGTATACCTAAATCACGGTGTTGAGAGGATTATATGGACGCCCAGGTCCAATGTCTAGGCTCCTTTCATTTTTTTATTTTATTTTTTAAAAAATTCACGGAGAAATCTCCATTATACAAGTACATTAGTTGTCCATTAATTCTATTTGGTTTTAACGTCCTGACTTGAGGTAGATAGGACGGGGGTTTTATCTTCCATTCGCTGGGAATCGTACCAGCTACCCACATTAACCTCACCCGGCCTGGGTAGGGCCGGAATTGCCAGCCTCACATGTTTCGGGGGAACAGAATTGTCTGTGCGAAAAGTCTGCTCCAACCGGGAACCGAACTCAGGATATCTGGACTACAGGCAGTAGTCACAACCGTTACGCCACGGAGACTGGCCTGGAGACATTGGTTCAGTATCATAACTCTGGAGGCAGTTCATTTACCTACCTATAGCCGGCCACACACGTACAACGTACATATATTTATGCATCAGGAGCGGCCGGTTGGAAAATGTTATGGGGGTGCTTCCTCATAAACCAGACTAAAATGGGATTGAAAGAGTCGCCCTATAAGTACCTTCCTAACGAGTTTGTTTACCATAAAAATCATAATATTAACAATAACACTCTTTAGTGGAAGGTAACCACCAGGCGAGGTTAATGCTCAAATCATTTTTTACCACCTTACCCTGAGTCGTATTACCAATGGATCCCTACGCTACCTGGATTACCAGACTAGCGCGTTAACTACTTGACTACCGGTGCACGTTACCAGTATCAATCATAATCTTTTTAAATTAATTATTCGAGAAATGTGTGATGATTTTCTTTTTTTTTTTTTAAGTGGGGTTTTAACGTCGCTTTCAACTGCCATGGTCATATCACGACGGGGGTTTTACCCTCCATTCGCAGGAAACTCACAAACCTGCTACTCACATTGACCTCACCCAGCCTGAGTGGGGCCGGGAAAAGCCAGCGTCACGAGAATTAGAATTTGAATGGTCACCCATCCAAGTCTTAACCTCGCTGGATGTCGCTTAACTTCGGTGTTCTGAAGGGAACCGGTGTATTCAACATGCCACCGACGCTGGCTTGATGATTTTCACTGTCTAAAAGCTAGTACATGAAAAAAACTCTAATTTCTCTTTCGTCTGGGGGTGCTGCTGCTGCAGTTTCGCAGTTCCTTAGTACCGGCCGCGCATGATATGCATGTATGGGCGTGTGTAGCGAAAAAATATCACGAACATAAGCTCGTTTAAAGTCTATTGACTGTTCTTGCATGCAGGTCATGTATGCATGTACGTATGTGACCGGCTTTAAGAATAACAAGTTCTCAAAGCTGGAACTGAATGCGATAATAGCAATACCATATGATAAGATATTCTTTTCTCCACCGGAAATATTTTAAAAGTCAATTTTCAAGACTAGAGCATCGCATCGAACGTCCAAAATTTAGTTTTTCTGTTTAATTTAACAAATTTAATTTAACACCATTAAAGCATGAATCACACGACAAATGAAGCCTTCAGCAAGTCTTCTGGAGCATGCTACATAAATCTTACTGTCAAAGAAATTTGAAACTAATTTTCCTCATGTTCGTTTTGGTTACAATAGTGTTGACGCATGCTCCATTGTAGTATACATACAGTCGAACCTGGAGTTGCCTTTAGGCAAGTCTTGACGTATGCTTCATGTTATTATTATTATTATTTAACTCTTTATTTATCAACTACATACAGTCAACAAAATAGGACATGCTAAAAAAAAAATAAAAAAAAATAGAATATGTAGTGAACCAAGGGGCGAGGTTAAAGCCTGTGGCTTTCTCTTCCACCAAACCCCATAGGATATAAAAAATAATGAAAAATAAATAAATATAATAATAAATACTTGTAAAAAAGTAGAAGGAAACAAAAGTTAACAAAAAAAAGAGAAAAGGAAATTTTTAAGGTACAATGAAAAGTATAGAAAATAGAGAAGAAGGAGAAGAAAGAAGAGAAGAAAGAGGAGAAGAAGAAGGAGGAGAAGAAAGAGGAGGAGAAGAAGAAGAAGAAAGAAGAGAAGAAAGAGGAGAAGAAGAAGGAGGAGAAGAAAGAGGAGGAGAAGAAGAAGAAGAAAGAAGAGAAGAAAGAGGAGAAGAAGAAGGAGGAGAAGAAAGAGGAGGAGAAGAAGAAGAAGAAAGAAGAGAAGAAAGAGGAGAAGAAGAAGGAGGAGAAGAAAGAGGAGGAGAAGAAGAAGAAGAAAGAAGAGAAGAAAGAGGAGAAGAAGAAGGAGGAGAAGAAAGAGGAGGAGAAGAAGAAGAAGAAAGAAGAGAAGAAATAGGAGAAGAAGAAGGAGGAGAAGAAAGAGGAGGAGAAAGAAGAAGAAGAAAGAAGAGAAGAAAGAGGAGAAGAAGAAAGAGGAGAAGAAGAAGGAGGAGAAGAAAGAGGAGGAGAAGAAGAAGAAGAAAGAAGAGAAGAAAGAGGAGAAGAAGAAGGAGGAGAAGAAAGAGGAGGAGAAGAAGAAGAAGAAAGAAGAGAAGAAAGAGGAGAAGAAGAAGGAGGAGAAGAAAGAGGAGGAGAAGAAGAAGAAGAAAGAAGAGAAGAAAGAGGAGAAGAAGAAGGAGGAGAAGAAAGAGGAGAAGAAGAAGAAGAAAGAAGAGAAGAAAGAGGAGAAGAAGAAGTTTTCCAAGTATAACTTGAGATTATGTTTGAATGAATCTTTATTGATGAGGGATGTAATGTTTGGAGGCAATTGATTCCATGATCTTGCTGCTTTTACAGAAAATGATTGTGACATGAAAGTAGTATGATGTAGTCAAATCTTATTCTTAAATATTATTGTCATAAATCTTATTGTCAAAGAAATTTGAAACTAATTTTCCTCATGTTCGTTTTGGTTACAATAGTATTGACGCATGCTTCATTGTAGTACACAGTCGAACCTGGAGTTGCCTTTAGACAAGTCTTGGCGTATGCTTCATGTTGCTTGTAATCTGGAGGTCGGTGGTTCAAGTCCCGGTTTCAGCGTAGATTTAGTAAAGCGAGTTTGAGTAGTTGTGATATCACGAAACTGATTAGCACAAAATAATATGATAACTAATGTTACTCACCAGCGTGCGGGAGAGGAAGGGCGCGAAGTCGAGCATGATCTCCCGCAGCAGGGGGCACACGGAACCCAGGGCGGCCTCCAGCTTCTGGGTGAGACAGGCCTCGCGGGTGAGGGGCGGGGGCGGGGGCGGCAGGTGCTGGGCGAGGGGGGGAGGGGGCGGGGAGGAGGGCAGAGGGGGCGGGGCGCCCTGGGGCACCGCGAGCACTGAGATCTCGGCCCGGGGCTTCTCTCCCCGCTGCAGCCCGGCCCCCGCGTCTCCTGAGGGGAAAGCCAAGATTTTTTTTTTTGAATTGAATAAAATGGTTCTTTTTAATTGTACAATAATAACAATATTTCTCAATATTATTTCCTAAGCTTATGCAAACTTCAGAGAGACATGTCAGCTTTTTATACTGCCCAAACACACAGCTCAGGGATATACTTACTTATTTATAATACATGTCGCTGAACGGTGGTAAAACCAAATTAATTAAAATTTAGACGAAGATTCCTCTTTTAATCATCATAGGGTGGCGTCATCGTGAACGATGGTAGCCAGATAGTGGAGAAATGACTCAGCTACCACTGTCTTTACGAGGAGGCTAATAATTGACAAGGGCCCCCAGAACCAAGCCAATGCTGGTCTACTCTCTGTTTATAGTTCCCCAGCCAGACTGCTGGTCTACTCGCTGTTTATAGTCCCCAGCCAGACTCGGGGATATACTCACTGATTTATAATCCATGTCGCTGAACGGTGGTAATATCAAATTTATTGAAATTTAGACGAAGACTCCTTTTTAATGTGGGTGAAAAATACTAACTACTAACTTTGATGGTTTTGCTCCGAGACATGTCTCACAGAGCGCGGGCCCAAGTTTTTCCTTAGAAATAAGTAGATCCCCAGCTCAGTCATAGAAATAAACTTAAAGAATTCAGGACCTTAACCTGATTCACATGACTTCGTTCATGTTGAATTTTCTTTTAAAATAATAATACATAAAAACTATTCGGGCATTGAACACCAGCTGATGAAATTTTTATTAAAAGCGGATAAATGTTTCAGGAAGCTTGAAAATAAAAAGAATAGTCAAACTCGAACAATATATTTAGAATTCATAGCTATATGAACAACTATGCTTCAAGAGTACCCCAAAAACACCACTTCGTGGTTAAAAAAAGAAGAACGCCTCACTCAAAAGAATGATTATAATTAGCTAAAAATAAATGATATCAAATTGAGAACACCTTGCCACCTCTCTTTCTGTATCTCTGCACTCTTCTCTGAATTTATTCCTCTTATGTTTATCTTTCTTTATCCTTTCTAGGGGTCATCCCCAACTTGATTTCTCTTTAAATTTACTTGTTGCACGGCAATAAAAAATGGCGGTCGGAGTATGATTTTTCTGAACTTATTTGATTTGAATCGAGAAAATTACACCGCGACCGCCTTTTTTATTGCCGTGCAACAATAAATTTAAAGAGAAATCAAGTTGGGGATGACCCCTAGAAAGGATAAAGAAAGATAAACATAAGAGGAATAAATTCAGAGAAGAGTGCAGAGATACAGAAAGAGAGGTGGCAAGGTGTTCTCAATTTGATATCATTTATTTTTAGCTAATTATAATCATTCTTTTGAGTGAGGCGTTCTTCTTTTTTTAACCACGAAGTGGTGTTTTTGGGGGGATATCAGTTCTTTTTGTACGAAAATATAGGTTCATACACTACTGAAACATTATGAATAACAAAAGTAAATAAGCTGGGAAAATGTGAATGTACCAAGTTGTCTTTTTTTTAAGATATAGTTTTAGCAGTACGTATTTAATTTTTCTAGGGTCAAAATGTATTTGGATCACAGATTTGGCCCCCTTAGGTCCCCAAAGTGAGTAAATAATATATAAATTTGCATTGCAAGACCTTTTGATTCTATACTCAACATGATTAGGTTTATATTTCAATGCTAAATAGACCTCGGAGCCTCCTATGAGGGACACTAAAACACCTGGATTTACAAATGCCAAAGAAATTGTAATCACCTTATCAAGGTGAGGTAATGAGTTCTCTCCCGTTGAACTTTTCTTACCCGAATTCTCTCCGGCTTGTTGCAGGGGTCACGAGTATCTCTCCCGGAAATAAGACCATGCTTTTTTACATTAGGTATTTAAGAAAATGAAAACTATAAAATTACCATTTTTATATAAGAATCGGCCTTTTATAAGGAAATCTTTTAAATCTCTAACTAATGAAAGGCAATGCCTTCAGTGTATAGTAGAGTTAGGTAAAATACATAGAATGCCATGCCTCAGGAACATAGTAGGGTTAGGGATAATACATAGAAGGCAATGCCTCGGGTTTATAGTAGGGTTAGGTAGATATATAGGCCATGCCTTGGGTTTATCATAGGGTTAGGACAAATACATAGAAGGCCATGCCTCAGGTCTATATCAATGATTCCTAGGTGTTTCGATTATAATTTTTATGCTAGGTCTAAACTATGTAGGTATAAAATCAGGTAAAAATGCAAGCGACGCGACGGGAGACAATTTGGTGTTAATAAAACCATGAGCGGGAGAGAACTCGGTGGTGACGTCCCTTATCAATACCTCACGAGGTATGAGTGTACCCCGGACATAATGGACAGAGAAAAAAAAACTTCCCTGAAGGGGATCGAACCCAAGTCATCATGCGTGCAAGCCTAGTATGCTACCCACTTGGTCAAAGTCACTACTTTGTCACAATTTTTATTGAGTAGCATCGATATTATGAGAGCTATTTCATCAATATTTTATCTCCATCCAACCATGATTGTCCAAAATCAATCTCGGAATGCCGCCACAGGTCATTGCCCAATTCTGCAACTACTAAAATATTCTTCGCGAGGGTAATGGGGTCGTCATGAAGATCAAATATAAAGATCGGAAAAAACAAAACAACGTTAAGCCCAAATTGAAAATATAGAGCTAAAAAAATTCGTCCCCGCCAGGATTCGAACCCATGCTGACTGGGTGGCAGGTCGAGCATGCTACCAATGGACAAAGTTATCTTCTAAAGAAACGGACGGAAAATGAACTAAATTAATACTTGGAAAACTTGAACATTAAAATTTTGCAGTGAGAGAGCGAGGTCATCTCGAAAAAATACATACTGGCCAAGATCTGACCACTAAGCTAAGGATTCGAAGGTACCTACCCGCCAAAGAAATGAAAAGGCCACCAGGTGCCACCCAGTGGACCGGATGAAGAATAAAATCAATAAATTTGGTATCTGCTCATCAAGATCTTTCATTTGATACCACTTAAGATTAGTATTATCCTTCAATTCCCGATTTGGGCTCCCAAAACCCGAGTCCGCCCAAATGGGCCGGCGCCCGCTTATAATTTAGAATTTTTTTTTGGTCCGGGCTCATCTCCATTATATCTTGATCACTTAGACACCTCACTTAATCTTCAGTGCCAAGTTAAAGACACGAAGTCGGTCTCAAAGGATCCGTATGAAAAAAAACAGAAAAAAAAAAAAAAAAAAACAAAATTATGAATCTTTTCATGTCTTTCACGATTGTTGGGGGGGTCTCGAAAATAGAGTTCCCGGTGTCCTAGGAAGTCAAACAAAGAGTCAAATCAACTTATTTTTCAACGTAGAGCCCATTTCTGCAATAAAAATTGCGATTTTTGAAAATTCATGTTCCACTTTTCGCTGGCTGAAAGTACATGAAATGCATGGGAACTATGTTTTCCGTAACCTTACACTCTGCCGGGCTGTCTCTTTCTTTGTATAGGCGTTCTTCACACTCGGCCGAGGTGTTTGATATCACTTCGTTTTTTTTTCTAAAAGTTAAAAGTGAAATAAAGTGAAAATTTTC
>CM044960.1:20726851-20740835 GCA_024516035.1 Bactericera cockerelli
GAAACAAGAAAGTCTAGGCAGAGTATATTTTAATGACATTTGCAGCGGAATGATTTCCTGCACAGAGGATAGGTACACATGTGAAGGGTTTTCATGTATGGCAAGTGGAAGGTGGATGTCGGGCGGAGTTATTCAAATACAAACAGCACGTACCGTACTATTATTACAAAACCAAGTACAGGGTGCTAGACCACAGAGCAGAATGAGGAACACGCGCTTTCATTAGACTTTTCCCAAAGGTATCACGTACAATTCGAGAGTGTGAAGACCCTGATCTTCTATGTCCGTACAGGTGATATAGTCCATTATTCTGCGTTATCCTGATGAAGAAACTGAAATTGTCAGCTTTTTGAAGATCACTGCAGCACGGCAGTGATAGCTGACAAATTTACCAATGAAGAGGATAAGGATACCTATTGTCATGTTTGTTCGATTCCTGCGCGCGTGATGAAGTTTCGTCAAAATATCTGATTCTGGATTGGCTGACATTTTCTATCTGTTCTTTCGTTTTCCGGAAAAGTATGATCTCAAATTACTACACATATCTTGTCCGCTCTCATTTCAAAGAGCTTTGTCTCTTTCCATTTAGTCAGCACACAGTATGTACATTTATCATGTACCATGACGAAAGAAGAGAAAGGAATATTACGTTTGCATATTTACAGGAAGAAGGAGTCACAATGGTATACAAGACGGAATTCCGACATGAAATTACATACCAGTATACACCATACACTCCCTGCTTGTGCTTCATGCTAGTGTGAGTTACATAAGTCTCCTGCCTTCTTATGGAGAAATTCTTTGTTCCTAAGAAACAATTGGGATGACCACGACCTCATTAAGAGTAGGTACTCAAAAACCTGTTAACTATTTGTATGAATGTCCCATTGTCTTGGTTCTAAAATTACTAAAAATAAGACGGCGAATGGAACAGTTAGTGAGGTGCCCTTTCTCTCAGTTGCCATTCTAAATTTTAGAACTAATTACCAACTATCAGCTCTGTACAGAATTAACTGTGCTTGCAGAACATTTCAGTTATTATTATTATTATTTTTTTGAAAATGTTAATCTTTATTGATGTTTTAAACAATACATTTCAGTTAAAAGAGTTGATATGCTTAGCACACTAATCTGTCTTTTAGTTAAGCTGGTGTCTTTTTTTTTAAAGTTTTGCATTAAATTTTATTAGAGCTGAGAGGATTTTTGACTTCTAATGTGTAGTTAAACATTATAAAATGACATCCACCAGAAAAAAAACAGTGTTTACTTATAAGAAAACCCTGATGTAAAACCCCGCCAGACAAAACTTTATTACAGCGTGTTTTCTCCTTCTCTCTCCTTTTCTTGATTTATGTTAGTTTTAAAAGTAGAAAAAAATCATAAAGAGAGAACGGCGCCGACGGTAAGAAGAGAGAAATGAAAAATGAACTTTAGCACAATATTTTGAAGTTAATACCAGTGCGCTGTGCCCCTCAGATGTTGTATCCCGCGGAAGGAACA
The DNA here is from genome assembly GCA_024516035.1 of Bactericera cockerelli. Classification (NCBI taxonomy): domain Eukaryota; kingdom Metazoa; phylum Arthropoda; class Insecta; order Hemiptera; family Triozidae; genus Bactericera; species Bactericera cockerelli. Next base: position 20,728,352 of record CM044960.1, read on the forward strand.
ACTAGCCCTGGGGAAGCGATGCAACGCGCTTTGGTTTTGATTAATGAGCGGGCTAGATTTTCCATACATAATTTATTTTTTCAGCAACTGAAAGCTCGAGCTGTCCATCATGGGAAATGCCAACAGCTACTTGTATGTATGTTGTCTCTTGAGCCTGACTCAACATTGAAATATCAAAATCATACGTGATTAGTTCAGTTATAAAATCTTCAAATTTGAAGGAAATTCTATATCTAGATTTCTTTTTATCTATACAGTAAGGTCAAATTTAGCCAACTAAATTTCCACTGCTAACATCGAAAACCGGAGCTCCTGAATTCTGATATATTTCAGAATTTTATACTCCAGATTCGACAACCACATACATGCAAAATTAATATGTATCCTCAAGACACGGAAGGAGCCATTGCTCTCCTTCAGTAGCAATGGCGTCTTCACATGGTGACCCAGTCACTCAATCCTTCCACCACCTCTCTTCCTCATCTCGTCAAATTCCCTCCAATCTCTATTCCAATGGAAGTCCAAACACATGAGCACCTTCTAGTAGGTATGTCGTCAACTAGAAAACCCCTGCACATTGGATGATCTACTTCAGGCAAACGAAAAAGTCCTAAATGTTTCAGAGTATTGGAAGTAATTTGACCGAGGAACGAAAGGACACGGAAAATAAAATAAATAAATAATTTTTATATTTTTTTATCCAAAAATTAAAAAAAAAATAACTAGTAACCAAACACCGTCTATCACAATTCATAAGCCTTGAAAAGTTTAAAGGATGTTTGTGGCTTTTTCTACCGCTAAGACGAGTATTATACAATACACATTGCATGGAAACACGATAATATATAATGTACATATCTCGTTCTCCTCTGTGTTTGCATTAATTTGGCTATAGTAATAAATTATGTCGTACCTATAATAGTTGAAATAAAAATCAGTAAAGAAAAAGAGATGTACCATGTTTAATCCTGATGCAAACCGCTGCAAACACGTCCAAGCACAACCTATATCTCCTACAACAAGGAAGATTGTTAGCAATTGTGTCCGTTATTGCGTGGATCTAGAACATTCTTTCTTAAGTTTCCTTTGTCAAGGTATTTCTTTACTCGTATACTTAGTGCTCTTAATAGCAATTTTCCTCAAAGGGATGTGACGTTCTCTTGCAGCGACAGATGGGAGTGTAACATGATGTGTTTCACTATTCTCCAGAAATAGAATGGAGTGGGATACATTCAGGATGACGTATTAAGTTTACGGTGCATGTTGGGATGGCTTACTGGTGTCTTTGTGACTTGAGACTGCTAGACGTGTGTGTGGCAGCGACTGCTGGTGTAACGGGGAGGATGAGAAGAAACTGCAATTTTTTGAACATGAGTTTTATATTAGACTAGCGGGCTGCACCCGCTTCGCCAAGCCATCACACACACCACACCCACACACCATATACACACACCTCACACACCCATCCACACACACACATCCACATCCACACACACACCCACCCAAACACACCCACACACACACAACACACCCACACACATCACACACACATACACACACCCATCCACACACACACACACCCACTCACCCACACACACCCACCCACCCACACACCCACACACCCACACACCCACACACACACCCACCCACCCACCCACCCACCCACCCACCCACACACACACACACACACACACACACACACACACACACACACACACACAACACAACACAACACAAACACACCACACACACACACATCACCACACACACACACACACACACATCACCACACACAAACACACACACACACAAACACACACACACACAAACACACAACACAACACACACAAACCACACACACACATCACCACACACACACACACACACACACACACACACGCAGTCATCATCGCTGTAAATTTCAAAATCCCGAGCCAAATCTATCATAGCGGATATTGATAATGTAGCAAACTGGCCCATATTTCGAGAACGGTTTGTCAGAATATGGCAACAAAGGGCTCAAATAAAATCATGTGATGTTCTCAGACAGTTTTTACAATTAAAATATAGGTCCTCGCGATAACTTTTAAGTTCCGTGCTGGAATCTGTAAAAAAAAAAAACGTGAAAAGTCTGAAAAAATGGTCGAAATTTCGAACATTCTGGCTTCTATCTCGAGAACGGTACGTCAGAATGTGGCCTAATATGAATTAAATGAAAGCTAGTTTTGTCTAATGTGTTATTAAATAATAAAAAATATAGGTCCTCCCGACAAATTTTAAGTTCCGCGCTGGAATCTGCTAAAAAACGTGAAAAGTCTGAAAAAAAGGTCGAAATTTCGAACATTCTGGCTTATATCTCCAGAACGGTACGTCAGAATGTGGTCTAAATTGAATTAAATGAAAGCTAATTTTGTCTAATGTGTTATTAAATAATAAAAAATATAGGTCCTCGCGATAGATTTTAAGTTCCAGGGCAAAGACTGTCTTAAAATCGGACCCTTCCTCAAGGAAATACTTGAGGAAGGTCATAACTCAAGGATGGTTTGGAATTTCGGACTTTTGATAATTTTCCTGGTATTTTCCGGCAATTTTACTTGGGGTCATCTCTCATCAATTTTTCGCTATCTCTTACCGTTTCGCCTAAACAATTCCGGACACACAAAGATACAAAGCCCGTCCATATTTCTCATTTATATATAGAGATATCCTAATGTGAATTTATTATTGAAACACTTTTTTATATATGTCTAGGATTCAATTTTTGAATCCTAGACATGTATAAAAAGTGTTGGGGGAAAAAGCAATATATATACTTAATTCATAATTTAGGTGTTGCGTTCTAGACTATACCTATAGGGTGTGAGTCAGTGTTTGACGGTTATAATATTCGGCTTATAACCACCAAACAACCCTTAATTTGGTTATAACCCTTTCAAACACTTCTTGCTCACCTCTTGCCGAGCTGCTAAAGTAAAAGATAAAAATGAAAAATGTTCAGGATTGAATAATGATTTTTCTTGACTCGCATCCAGGATCTTCTGCTGTTGAAATTTGACAGGAAAACAGCAGAGGAGTTGGGCAGAGGGAAGAGATTGAGAAAGAGAAAGATTTTCTCATCAATCACGTGGTCAACAGAGAAAACGTTTCAATTTGTTTTTTTTTTACTCTCCTCTTTTCTCTTCTTTTCTGTCTCTCCTTCGCCCCCGCATTCCCCCCTCCCGTATTTTATACTCATGTGACTCAATGTGTCAAAATGTTGAGAGAAAACGAGATTGAAACCTTCCATATGAAAGCTGCAAGGCATCACAAGCTACACAGAGGAGGAGGCACTGGTGGTTGTATACATGCAGACTCATTTCAACTGCACATCCCGTCCTGCTAGGCTTGACTGATATTGAGAGGCTAATCTAGGTTTACACATTTCATGACTACATGTCTCATGCACAAATGAATCTGGTGTGGGGCGGTCAAATGGTAAGATTCAAAAGGTAAGAACCTCCCTTGTATCATGTGATCCATCCGTCTACAAAGCTATAGGAATTTCATCAAGTGTGAAGAACTGTGTTGCAACTTGTTTCTTAATTTTCCTGAAATTTTGTCTGGGTGGCGTCAAAATGGTTGAGCTTCCTTCCCTCCTAACGTTGTGTTCCAAAATAAACTCCCTGGCGCCACGTCTGCCTGTCTCCACCAAGTTTTATCTTCCTAGTCAGACAATTTCCTCTCTCTTCCTTCCCGTCTGTCTCCCTCCTCCCTCCCACTCTGTGACCTCTTTGTCTTTCTCTTTTCCTGGAGAAATTTTCTCTACCTATGTTTCTATGTAGGGTCATGTCGTTCTCAATTCTATTGTTTTACGTTTCAACATTTTTCTCAGAGACCAAAATGCTCCAGAGGTTTTCAAAGACAATTGCGCTGGGCATTGCCATGTCCTTACTATTTATATTACTTCCGGTAAATTTCGAATATTAGAAATCGGAAGTATTGTGATCGTTCTTGCAAAAAAAAATATTTTTTTGCTCCGAGTTCATTTTTTCTTCATACTTCTGGATGTTTCATAACCTCCTGAGCAACTTTGGTTTTGTGTCTGTCGGTCTCTTAAGTACATTCCTTGTTAACAAGCAAATCTCAGAAATTACTTTCGAGAAATTTGGTACACCTATAGGAGACGTATTGTAGATTGATGGTATTCGCACGAGCGGTTCTTGGAGATAGAGACCATGCGCCTGACCTCTAACTTATTAGTTATACGCTTATATCTTGTGAACCACAAACTCGACTTATGAAATTGATGAAATTTCGGATGTATATACCCCCCCAAAAACACCACTTCGTGGTTAAAAAAAGAAGAACGCCTCACTGAAAAGAATGATTATAATTAGCTAAAAATAAATGATATCAAATTAAGAACACCTTACCCCCTCTCTTTCTATATCTCTGCACTCCTCTCTAAATTTATTCCTCTTATGTTTATCTTTCTTTATCCTTTCTAGGGGTCATCCCAAACTTGATTATTCTTTAAATTTACTTGTTGCACGGCAATAAAAAATGGCGGTCGGAGTATGATTTTTCTGAACTTATTTGATTTGAATCGAGAAAATTACACCGCGACCGCCATTTTTTATTGCCGTGCAACAAGTAAATTTAAAGAATAATCAAGTTTGGGATGACCCCTAGAAAGGATAAAGAAAGATAAACATAAGAGGAATAAATTTAGAGAGGAGTGCAGAGATATAGAAAGAGAGGGGGTAAGGTGTTCTTAATTTGATATCATTTATTTTTAGCTAATTATAATCATTCTTTTCAGTGAGGCGTTCTTCTTTTTTTAACCACGAAGTGGTGTTTTTGGGGGGATATCAGTTCTTTTTGTACGAAAATGTAGCTTTATACACTACTGAAACATTATGAATAACAAAATTAAATAAGCTGAGAAAATGTGAATGTACCAAGTTGTCTTTTCTTAGATATAGTTTTAGCAGTACGTATTTAATTTTTCTAAGGTCAATATGTATTTGGATCACAGATTTGGCCCCCTGAGTCCCCAAAGTGAGTAAATAATATATAAATTTGCAATGCAAGACCTTTTAATTCTATACTCAACATGATTAGGTTTATCTTTCAATGCTAAATAGATCTCGGAGCCTCCTATGAGGGACAGTAAAACACCTGGATTTACAAATGCCAAAGAAATTAATTTGTAATCACCTTATCAAGGTGAGGTAATGAGTTCTCTCCCGTTGACTTTTTCTTACCCGAATTCACTCCGGCTTGTTGCAGGGTTCACCACAAGTATCTCTCCCGGAAATAAGACCATGCTTTTTTACATTAGGTATTTAAGAAAATGAAAACTATAAAATTATCATTTTTATATAAGAATTGGCCTTTTAATCTTTAAAATCTCTAACTAATGAAAGGCAACGCCTTCAGTGTATAGTAGAGTTAGGTAAAATATATAGAAGGCCATGCCTCAGGAATATAATAGTGTTAAGGATAATACATAGAAGGCAATGCCTCGGGTTTATAGTAGGGTTAGGTAAATATATTGAAGGCCATGCCTTGGGTTTATCATAGGGTTAGGAAAAATACATAGAAGGCCATGCCTAAGGTCTATATCAATGATTCCTGGCGTTTCGATTATAATTTTTATGCTAGGCCTAAACTATGTAGGTATAAAATCAGTTAAAAATGCAAGCGACGCGACGGGAGACAATTTGGTGTTGATAAAACCATGAGCGGGAGAGAACTCGGTGGTGACGTCCCTTATCAATACCTCACGAGGTATGAGTGTACCCCGGACATAATGGACAGAGAAAAAAAACTTCCCTGAAGGGGATCGAACCCAAGTCATGGTGCGTGCAAGCCTAGTATGCTACCCACTTGGCCAAAGTCACTACTTTGTCACAACTTTTAGTGAGTAGCATCGACAATATGAGAGCTAATTCATCATATTTTATCTCAATCCAACCATGATTGTCCAAAATCAATCTCGTATTGCCGCCACAGGTCATTGGCCAATTCCACAACTACTAAAATTTTCCTCGCGAGGGTAATGGGGTCGTCATGAAGATCAAATATAAATATCGGAAAAACAAAACACCAAATAGCCCAAATTGAAAAAATAGAGCTAAAAAATTTCGTCCCCGCCAGGATTCGAACCCATGCTGACTGGGTGGCAGGTCGAGCATGCTACGAATAGACAAAGTTATCTTCTAAAGAAACGGACGGAAAATGAACTAACTAATACTTGGAAACTTAAACATGAAAATTTTGCAGTGAGAGAGCGAGGTCATCTCGAAAAATACATACTGGCCAAGATCTGACCACTAAGCTAAGGATTCGAAGGTACCTACCCGCCAAAGAAAATGAAAAGGCCACCAGGTGCCACCCAGTGGACCGGATGAAGGAATAATATCAATAAATTTGGTATCTGCTCATCAAGATCTTTCATTTGATACCATTTAAGATTAGTATTATCCTTCAATTCCCGATTTGGGCTCCCAAAACCCGAGGCCGCCCAAATGGGCCGCCCGCTTATAATTTAGAATTTTTTTTTGGTCCGGGCTCATCTCCATTATATTTTGATCACTTTAGACACCTCACTTGATCTTCAGTGCCAAGTTAAAGACACGAAGTCGGGTCTCAAAGGATCCGTATGAAGAAAAAAAAAACAGAAAAAAAAAATTATGAATCTTTTCATGTCTTTCACGATTGTTCGGGGGTCTCAAAAATAGGGTTCCCGTTGGCCTAGGAAGTCAAACAAAAAGTCAAATCAATTTATTTTTCAACGTAGAGTCCATTTCTGCAATAAAAATCGCAATTTTTGAAATTCATGTTGCAATTTTCGCTGGCTGAAAGTACATGAAATGCATGGGAACTATGTTTTCCGTAACCTTACACTCTGCCGGGCTGTCTCTTTCTTTGTATAGGCGTTCTTCACACCTCGGCCGAGGTGTTTGATGCATGCGTATTAGTATTTTACATAGGCCACCTGTAATAACTGTAATTATTTTTTAAAAATATTGATTTAGCTCTGATTAAAGAAAATCCAAAATTTAGAAAGAGAAACCCTTAAAACCCATCGCAGAATATCCAAAATTTAATCCTGTTCTATGTGGCAAGATAGTGCTCAGATATCACAATCTTGCCTCAATCAAATATTAGGTGATTGACCATTGGAAAAACAGATAGTAATATTGACTGAAGTGAGTAGCATAAATATTACTCACTGGTATTTGTTTTCCTCAGTTCTAAGCTCCCTGGGTCTGCAGTGTATACAATGTACAGATATTCATGTTATATTCACATAAAACTTTAGGTGATATTAATAATAATAATAGGTATGTGGGGAAAACTCTCAAACTTGAAATTGTTTATGAGTAAAGTTTTACTCTCTGGATAGAGCTTGTTTGTGCCGCTAGAAAAGTTTGGTCTTGAATTCCTGGTGCGGTCCGTGATGAGCCACGCTTTGCATGAGGCGTTGCCTAGAAGTGGAGACGGGCTCAATAGAGTGAGGCATGGCTTTTCATCTTGACGGCGCCGCGGTGTCTTCTCATTACCCGCAATATTACTGTCAGAAACTTACATGTGGATGAACCGTATTGAAATGTAGGCAAGTCATTTTACTCGATATCACTAGGTAAGTACGTGTGGTTTAATTTTCATTTAATGGATTGTCATTTTACAACAGGGTGAACTTCATCTTTACATTTTTCCTTCCCTCCATTCACAGCGCTGAACTCCTCTGTAGGTAACTAGGAATAAAAATCCTCCCTGGCGTATGATTGAACCCGCGACCATGACATTGGGCTAACTCTCTACTGTTATGAGCCACCATGCCCTTCCAGTATGGACACAACAGTTTACCATGGTGATTTCAATTGATACGCTTCTCGTTCTGTAAAGTTACCGCACTTAAACTTTATAGTTTTCCATCTCTCCAAGTGTTTCTAATTGTTTTCCACATAATAGTTCCTCTCCTCCACCCCTCAACACCTCTAGCTTTCATTAAGGTAACCCTTCACCTGGCCTCCACTGCCAAAACTTCCAAAATTGTTTTTTGTTTTCAAACTTTTCATTTTCTCCGGAGAAAAATCATCGCTCCCCTCGAACATTTCACTGGGAGGATAGGAGCTGAACGAACCACAGTCCTCCATTTGGCTTCGAATATTCTTTTAATTGTTTCACACAAGCTAGTATGCTAAAATCGTGCTGTGTTCACTTTTTAGATGGCTCAGCGGTTCTTTTTCTTTTTGAAGTATACACGTATACAGGGTGATTAAAAAAAGTATATAAACACTTTAACCATGTGTTTTAAGGACCATTTAAGAAGGTCAGTGTGCAGTGCAATGAGTGTGGTGTAATGGACAATGGACATGGTTCTCTTGCCAAAAGAAAGCTGATGTCTGGTATTGAGAGTTTTTTTTATCCCGTTCTACTCAAACAGGCGTAGATAGATATAAATAATGGAATTTATTTTTTTCAACTTCAGGGATGTGTCACTCTGTTAGGAAGCATTTTCTCACTTTCTGTTATAGAAATAACCCCCTCTAAAATGGTCCATATATTATGCGTGTGACGTAATTACATGCGTTTTTTTTAATCACATTCAATACTACTTTAATATTTTTACGATAATTTTATATACTTTTAGATGATCCTTATTTCACCCAATCATCATTATGAAACCCACAGAGACTCGGGTAAACATGGGGGTGAAAGCATACCTGATTGCGCCGCCCCCATGCTTATTTGTGGAAATTTAAACCAAATATTTACAAAACTTTTTTCCTAAAAGGAAAGAGAGTTTATTCCGATAATCCTTAACCGATTTTCTTTGACAAAAATTCAAGACGAAAAATTTGTGTACTGGGTGGTTTTAGTTTATCATAATACTGTTTCATGATATAAAGATGGTTTATTAAATTTACTCAACAAACCAATACATTACTCTTCTATCTGATTTACAATAATATTCCCAACTTGAGTCTTTTAATATTTTTTTTTTTAAATGAAACACATTTTTTTTTTTTGTTCATAGGTTTATATGGTTTGATTGAACTTTCATTAAACTCCCTTCATGACTTTTCCCACAACTTCCATATTACCACTTCTTCATCTTACAGTATTTGATGCATACTATTTTAAGCTGGGTCATGCAAACGGGTGCCTTAAAACTATTTCTTGGTGGATTTATTTCCGAATGAAATGAGAAACTCTGTATGTTATTTGTTCTTCTGCAAAAAAAATAATCTGTAACGTCTTAATTGAAAGGCAGAGGAAGATGATAGAAGATATTCAGGATGTCACCACTGGTGAGAGAGCACACATTTCAATTTGTTCACAGAAGAAACTGAGTCGAAAAATATTCCTGAGAAAAAAAGTTGGTATTATTGTTGAATTTCGAAGATAACTAGTGTTCAATATTGTGAATATTCCGTCACGTGTACTATTATTGCTATTTTCAATAATAGTACACGTAACGGTCCTGTACATTCCCTGCGCTGCGTTGAGTTTCACAATTAATTATTAGACTTTAGAATAAGTTATTTTTAATAGGCAATAATTATTAGGCATTTCCGTCCCTACGCAGGCTGGGTGAGGTTAATGGTATGATTTCCAGCGAATGGAGGGTAAAACCCCCGTCCTATTCCAGGACGTTGAATCAAATAGAATCGTAGGCGTTAGGAAGGACATCCAGCCGTAAATGTGCCAAACCCAACCAACCTCAACCATGAAGTTGAACAACGTCGACCCACCCTGCTCAAGCGGGATAAGACAGAGGAAAAGAAGAAGATGCCTTGTTCTGTATAGGTTTCCATGGAAGAAGTGAGACCTGATTGATGGCTGCGTGGAAAGAAGAAGACCAACATTTTCCCGGGAATGAAGAAAAAGAATAGCATTATTATTTTTTAATTAAAAAGAGATTAAATTGTTTATAAGGAGACTGCATTAGGAAGGATGACAAGGGCAGGGCATACTCAAGCACAGCTCAAGTGCCATTGTGCAGATGTTCCTTCCGTAATAATATTTTAATAACGTGATTTTTTTTTATACCAGCGTCAGATTAAAAAGAGATGGAGCTCTCCGGAAAGATTTTCTAATAATTGAAAAAGAAAAGTGCTATTGAGACATTTGTCTATTTAAGCTAGTAAACTCAAGGGTCTGCTACGGTTGTTCAGTGTGTAAGCTTCTGAATTCAGGCAAAGTGTTCTAAACATTTCATAAAAATATTGTTCTTTGAGGAACTAACTCTTTTGGTCTTACTTTAAAAGAGAATTTGGCAAAACTTATTTTAATACTCGTACTTTGTTGTATTATTTTAAAATCTTTATGAACCATTGAGAATTTACTTGAGGGAGACGTTTCATAAACTGATACTGATCCTAATGTTTAAATTCTGCTCTATTTGTTCACAGGTAAGTTTGAAGTTATTGTTTGACATCGCACCTTTGTTTTCGTGAGTATATTTTTATAATCAACGTGAAAGCTACATGAATTTCAACATGAATTTTGATTTCAAATTTGAATAATTAGTTTTAAATGAACTGCATTCTACAACAGCAAAACAATATAGTACTATATCTAGCAGTGCCGGATTAAGGCTGCGCGGGGCCCTTGGCATTTTTAAGGCGCGGGGCCCCAAAATTGTACTTTTTTTCTCTAAAATACTATTTTTAGAATCCATAATAGTATCCAAAACGACGTTTATAACATCGAAGGCAACATTTTTCCGAGTAATAGTAGAAATATCTAATTATATATTATGAGGAGAATAACTGTAGAAAAATGTCATTAGGTAAGATGTGTAGAAAGTAGATCATCGGATTACTATGGAGATTTTATTGGTAGTATTGAATGCTACTTTTTTTTAAAAGGTCACTGCCCAAAATAATTCCAAACTATCAAAAGGCACTTCGAAAATGCCCAAAGACTTTTACTTCCGAGAAATTTCTAATATTAGAAATCGGAAGTATTGTGTTCGTTTTTGTAAAAAAAAATATTTTTTTGTTCTGATTTCAATTTTTTTCAGATTTCTGGATGTTTCATAACCTCCTGAGCAAATTTGGTTTTGTGTCTGTCTGTCGGTCTGTCGTTCTGTCGGTCTGTTAAAACGATTCCTTGTAACGCGCAAATCTCGGAAACTACTCGACCGATTTTGATGAAATTTTGCACACATCTAGGAGACATTCTGTAGATGGTCCCATTTTAAATTCATCGAATTCGTACTAGCGATTCTTGGTGAAAGAGCCCATGCGCCTGACCACTAACTTTTTACTTAAACGCTTATATCTCGTGAACGGTACACCCGATTTTAATGAAAATTTGTGTGTGTATGCATATAATTGTTTTACATAGGCTATTTATATATATTTTTTAATTAATTATAATTAGACTCTGATATTTAAGAAAATCCGAAATTTTGGACAAAAAAGTCAAAAAATAAGGACCACGACTTGCCGATACAGAAATTTTTGTGGAATCTAGAATGTAGAAAAAACGATTTTCTACCATATAAAACAAATTTGGAGAAAATCGGTGCAGTCGTTTTGGAGATAAAAGTAATTTAGTATAAAATCTCAAAATTGGCACGTATTAACAATGTGAAACAATCACGAGGAAGTATAGAGTCCATAATTGGCAGTGTTTTTTTCTTTTAATGGTACATACTAGAAATGCACGTCTTGAAAAACAATCCAAAACATCATGATAAGTAAATTTGATGGCGCCGCAGGCGAAATTTTTGGAAAGTTATATGGTAAAGTACTCGAAAAAGAAAAAAGATATCTGAAAAAAAAAAAACATTCGATCACTGAGCACTCAGAAGACACCTTTATGGGTTTGATGGCAGAGATTACCGAAGGCGATAATCACGATCACGTCCGTCAATATTATTCTTTTCAAATACGAGTAATTATATAATATTTATATATTGTATAAAGAGCCGCAGGCAATAGGTATATGTAGAGATCTACCTATTTTTATTTATATGTGGTCGATTTCAAGGGGGGCCCCGTGGTTTTTCTTTTAATATTTTGCTGAACTGGCTATGATTTTATTTAGTATTAAAATCCAGAAAAACTGACTTGAAGGTCATTAAAAAACACTTATAATTTGTGTAAGCTACCCGAAACGCGGGGTCCCCAAAACTGCGGGGAACTTGGCATCTACCAAATTCGCAATTGGAGTAGGTAGTAATAGGGGGCCCCGCTCTTTTCTTTCAATTTATGTACTTTGCTGTGAGTGTGTGTTTTTTCCCCTTTTATTTCTTCTTCTTCTTACTTATTACCCAAAAATACCTTGTGTAAGCTTTTAAAAAACTCATAATACCTAGTGCAAGCTTTTTAAAAATCTCATAATATCTAGTGTAAGCTGCTCAGGCGCGGGGCCCCCTAAAGCGCGGGGCCCTTGGCATCTGCCAAATCCGCCATATGGGTGATCCGGCACTGATATCTAGGGCAAATAAGGGGCCCAAGTTCATACTCTTAATGTT